>JAWNNJ010001330.1:0-67744 GCA_035045125.1 Hypselothyrea guttata
TTTATTATTAAGTTTTAATTAATTTATAAATACTTTTAATGTTGCAGATTGTTTAAATATAAACATTTTAATATATATTAAATTTATTATTAAGTTTTAATAAATTTATAAATACTTTTAATGTTGCATATTGTTCAAATATAAAGATTTTAATATAAAATTGCAAAAACTAACAAAAACCAATACTAACAAATATATAAATTTATTGATTTAAAAATTTTATGTATTTTAAATCAATTTTTTTTTTAAATGTGTTTTAATAAGTATAGAATCAGTACAGCAATAGAATGTACTATAACAATACATGTATGTATATGAAGTATAGCCAAACCCCATATCACAGTATGAGGATTTTAATTTCAAATTTTAAATTAATATTTTTTATATTTATTTGAAGGAAGATTTGCAAAATAAAATGTACATAAAAATTAAAATAAATATCTACTAGAAATTTGCTAAATAAATTGTTATTGAGCATAAATAGAATTCTGAAATCGGCTGAACTGGCAACGCTGGTTTAGTCGGTCTGGCTTTATTGTCTGTCCTCTATCATCCATCTAACGCCATTTTGGTGTTCGTTTCGAATGCTGCTTGCAGTTGAATTTCATCCACATAAAAAGTGAAAACCGTTTGCTGCTGTGTCTAAAAAAGGGCATGAAACATTTTAAAACGAAACCCGACCAAAAACAGACGTGTGCAAAAAACAAGGCACGAACAAAACTAGAAAAACGTAAAAAACAAAATCAACATAAAAGCCAGAGCAACAATAAAGCCGCTAATTGTAACGGTATGGCAAGCTATGCAGCTACATATATACATATGTACATATGTATGTATGTCTGGCAGCATAGGCTAGGCTGAATAACGGTTACCAATTAAATATACAAAATGCATAAAAAAAAAATAAATGTTGTATTTGCAATTCAGCTCTAAATTAATTAACAAAATTAGCCAACATGCAATTAATTTAACTTGAAACAATCGATTGTTTAATTTGGCTAAAACAGCCATTGTGCCCATTGTGGCAGCTCATCTCAGTTGCTCTCTTTCGCAGCATTCACCGTTAGCAGCCAATGCAGCTGTTTGCACGCACGCTCTCACGCGCTCTCTCACGCGCTCTCTTCCGCCGCGGCTCTCTTTGCTCGGTGCACGCCTTTGGGGGTGGCCTGCGCCCAAATTCGCCGCAAATTTGCCCAAATAGGGACAAACGATTCCACCTAAGGGGAAATCGCAAATGAAAAACAAAGAGCAACAACGCCTGCGCCGCTCTCAGCGCTCTCTCTGCCTCCCTCCTCCTCTCTCCACCTCTCCCACTCTCCCACTCTCTTTGTACGCATGCATTGCACGTGCAATTTTTCACATGTGCCCTTTTGCCATTTGCCGGCTGCTGCGCTGCTCACACGTGTGTGTGTGTGTGTGTGAGTGTGAGTGTGTGCATGTATGTGTGTGTGTGTCATTGTCATGGGGCAGAGCCAAAACTAAATGTGAAGGTTATGCTGCAACAAGACAAGTTGACAAATATTTTCGCAGCTCTTACTTTTATACTCTATCTTTTCTGAAAGATGTTTTTTAAAGCAATTATGGCCATAAATACGGCATACATAAAAGGGTAACGATTATTTGCTATATTTGTATTTTTATTTTATTTGCTATTTTAGCGCACAGTGGGGTACTCGACCCCAAAAGTGTCGTTTAGTTCAAAATATAAATTTGATATTCGCCTTTTTATGTTTTTATTATTTAAATAAAATTCCGCATTATAATGTGAAAAAAAAAACACTATTTTATATAGAATTATTTTATTTCTTTAAGAGATATTTTTATTGCAATCAAATTCTACATAAAAATGTGAAAAAACTATTTTTTTTTTGAGGTTTGTTAAAGGTATAAAATATAGTATGGGGGGAACTGAGATAGATCCAATTATAATTCAGAACTTATAATGTGAAAAAAACACAATTTTTTATAGTTATAGACCCTTTACTTTAAAAAAGTAAAAAGGGTCTATTAACTTAGTGCAAAGAGGAAATGTGTGTAACACCCAGAAGGAGGCGTGGCAGACCCCACAAAGTATATATATTCTTGATCAGGACGACAAGCCGAGTCGATATAGCCATGTCCGTCCGTCCGTCTGTCTGTCCGTCTGTCTGTCCGTCTGTATGAACACCTAGATCTCAGCAACTATAAGAGCTAAAGACACCAAATTCGGGATTTAGATTCTCCTATTTCGCGAGCAGCACGAGTTTGTTTTAGATTTTGGATACCTCCCCCCCATCCCCCGCAAACCGCAAAAAGCTACTGCTGCTGCAGCTTTAAAGTTATTGACTTGTAATTTGGTACGTAACTAGCTTATGACATTCTCTATAGACCCTGTGAATTTCGTTCTGATCGGATAAGAAACAGCGAAAATATGGAACTAACAATTTGCCGTACTAGGCAGAGGGGGGGTGGTATGCCTTCCATACGCGGGTAGCTTAGTGTGTGTGCCTCTCTGATTGTATTTGTATGTACATATAGTAGTAGTAGTAGTAAAGTAAAGGGTCTTCTACTGTCGGTTACGTCCGACTGTAGCCTCCGTCCCACTGATCTGCCCCGTCCATATATTTATACCCTGTGCCCATTGAAAAATGGGATAACAGGGTTAATAACTTTGTCAAATTGTATGTAACAGGCAGAAGGAGGCCTGACACTCCCCATAATTTTTTTATTTATTTAAGAGATGTTTTAATTGAAATCAAACTCTACATTATAATGTGAGACCCCAATTTTTTTTTAGATTTATTTAAGATATCAAATTCTACATAAAAATGTGAAAAAACTATTTTTTTTTTTAGATTTGTTAAAGGTATAAGATATATGAGGGGAACTGAGATAGATCCAATTATAATTCAGAACTTAAAATGTGAAAAAAAAAACAATTTTGTATAGTTTTTTTTTTTATTTATTTAAGAGATGTTTTTATTGAAATCAAACTCTACATTATATCGTGAAAACCCTATTTTTTTAGATTTATTTAAGATACAAGATATACTATTTAAGGCGCCGAGATAGATCCAATTAAATTTCCCCAATTTTTATTTGCATATTGCATTTTTGCGTTTTATTTAAAACTATTATTTGTAGATATTTTACATTGCAACTCTAACATTTTCTGCCAGCGCTGCCCCACACCCTTTTCCAATTTAATTTTTCAATTTTCTGTTGTGCCATGTTCTTGTAACGATAACATTGGCAAACAAGCAATCGATGCTGCTGATAGCGATAACAATTCGATTAACACGCGCCATTATGCTGTAATTACGATTACAATTGTCATCTAACCCTGAAAACGAAATTTTATAAATTTATGATGGCAGCTGGAATTGTGTAACTTTGCCAAGATTTATTATGTTTTTTCTCGACTTAGATAAAAAGAAATACAAGTTCAGCTGTCTGACGTAATTCTACGTAATTGCCGAACAAAAAATGAAAATACAAAATATTGCACATGGTTTGATAAGGCTCTGATAAGCGAAATTGTATGTTATTAGAATTGCGCGTATTCCCAGACGTTATTTTATCTAAAAAATTGCTGGCAAACTGATACACAATTAGCGCAAAAACTAGCTTTAACCATGTTCCAGGTGAAACAGCCTTAAGATACAGATACAGATACAGATACAGATACAGATACAGATACAGATACAGATACAGATACAGATACAGATACAGATACAGATACAGATACAGATACAGATACAGATACAGATATAGATACAGATACAGATACAGATACAGATACAGATACAGATACAGATACAGATACAGATACAGATACAGATACAGATACAGATACAGATACAGATACAGATACAGATACAGATACAGATACAGATACAGATACAGATACAGATACAGATACAGATACAGATACAGATACAGATACAGATACAGATACAGATACAGATACAGATACAGATACAGATACAGATACAGATACAGATACAGATACAGATACAGATACAGATACAGATACAGATACAGATACAGATACAGATACAGATACAGATACAGATACAGATACAGATACAGATACAGATACAGATACAGATACAGATACAGATACAGATACAGATACAGATACAGATACAGATACAGATACAGATACAGATACAGATACAGATACAGATACAGATACAGATACAGATACAGATACAGATACAGATACAGATACAGATACAATACAGATACAGATACAGATACAGATACAGACAGATACAGATACAGATACAGATACAGATACAGATACAGATACAGATACAGATACAGATACAGATACAGATACAGATACAGATACAGATACAGATACAGATACAGATACAGATACAGATACAGATACAGATACAGATACAGATACAGATACAGATACAGATACAGATACAGATACAGATACAGATACAGATACAGATACAGATACAGATACAGATACAGATACAGATACAGATACAGATACAGATACAGATACAGATACAGATACAGATACAGATACAGATACAGATACAGATACAGATACAGATACAGATACAGATACAGATACAGATACAGATACAGATACAGATACAGATACAGATACAGATACAGATACAGATACAGATACAGATACAGATACAGATACAGATACAGATACAGATACAGATACAGATACAGATACAGATACAGATACAGATACAGATACAGATACAGATACAGATACAGATACAGATACAGATACAGATACAGATACAGATACAGATACAGATACAGATACAGATACAGATAGATACAGATACAGATACAGATACAGATACAGATACAGATACAGATACAGATACAGATACAGATACAGATACAGATACAGATAGATACAGATACAGATACAGATACAGATACAGATACAGATACAGATAGATACGATAGATACAGATACAGATACAGATACAGATACAGATACAGATACAGATACAGATACAGATACAGATACGATAGATACAGATACAGATACAGATACAGATACAGATACAGATACAGATACAGATACAGATGCAGATGCAGATGCAGATGCAGATGCAGATGCAGATGCAGATGCAGATGCAAATACAGTATATACTTATTATTTTTTAATAATCGATAATAATCGATAATAATATTGATATTCGATAAGTAAAACAATAGGCATATAAATTCGAAATTCTCTGGCTACAGTCATAAAAAGCATTTACGATGTTTCCCAGAATGATATTTTTGTGGCCAGTTCATTTGGCCCATTGGCTGGCATTGAACAAACTAATCAAAAGGCGGAGCGTTGATAAGATTACCGTTAACAGTTGCGTAATCATATGGTGGCTTATTATGGCACGAACTTTAGATTAGATGGCCATAAAGTCCCCAAAAAAGGCAACAAGAACTCGAAGTCAAACCCTTTCAATATTGATAAAAAGAACCAGTAAGGCTATAGCCGTTCAGTCGGATGCACCTAACTGTAGAATATACTACAAAGCCGGCAATGCTTCTTCTTTTATATTTCTTCCCTAATAGCAAACCAGAAAGAGAGAGAGAGAGAGAGAGAGAGTTTCACACATAGAGAGATGGAGCATGTACAACTAATTCTTTAATAATTTTTGTGTTTTTTAACTGATTATAATGCGAATTGCAGAATAGATTTATATGAACCAAGAGAGAAAATATATTGAATAAAAATGTTTACGTTTTATAGTGCAATTTATTAGGTTTCTTATGATTTCCGGACAAAGAGAACGTGTTAGCCAAAATTTAAAATAAGCTCGATCTGCATATAATATACACCTACCTATATACTGCATTTAGTGAATATAGCTCTTGTAACTGCGGAGATCGATGCGTTAATACAAACGGACAAACGGACAGACAAGGCTGGATCGGCTTTACTTTATGGGTTCGACTTTTTCGGACAGTTGCAAACATCTCCACAAAAATAGTATACCCTGGTTCTACCCATTTAATGGGCACAGTTGAAAAGATAAATTCAAATTGATAAGATTTGAAATGTGCTTGGCGTACGGGTCAATCGATGTCCAGGGTATTTTCGGCAGCTTAGCCCTGAGTGGAAAATGACCAATGGCCATGTGACGATCATAAAGCGATCTACGTGTATATATATAGATATAGATATATATATATATATGTGTATGTGCTTTAATTAATGAAGCAATTGCTATTTTATGGCATTTGCACTATTTCCAATTAAAGCCAAAATACATACATAGAAACCATGCAAACCTACTTACAAATGTGCTAAAAGGCATGGCAAAAGTAGCTCAAGGCCAGCAACATTATAGTTGCAAAATGGGTCGATAAGCACAGGCCAGATATCTAAATTAGCTTAGAATAATGCATGCGTAAAGTCAATTTAATTGCCTGCTGGGCGATATACAAATTTTCGTTAGCTTTTGGCGCCATCTATTGGCAGTGAGCAGTTAACGAAAGCGCACTGAACGAAACGTAAATGCCGCCCTCGCCTATCGCCTGGCAGCCAATGCGATAGCGTTGCCTATCGAACACGTAATGTACAATTTTACATAAAGAAAATAATAATAAAAAAAATAAATAAATATATAATTAACGTTATTTTTATGGTCTTATATTTTTTGCTTAATTTGTGAATTTGGAAAGCATAGTAGGCGCATGCGCCTCTACGATACACTCTATCGATACGCCATCGATATGTTGAGCGCTTATAACTAGCATTTAAATAAGTAAATAAATAATAAACAATAAAAAAATTGTTTTACAATTGTTTTTGTTTACAAAATACATACAAACTTTCGTCATTACTCTTATCGATATTTGCCCATAGCACTATTAATTTGCAGCACATATTTAAAAATAACCCTCTGATATTTTCTAGCGGCTTTTGTGCAAATTTTTCTTTCTTCAAAAAGAGCAACATTGGCAACACTAGTGGTACAATCGATATGTGCAGCTGAAGCGGCCAATCGATGGTAGGGATGTAAATCAAAACGAAATTGTGATGTTTTGATGCATCGATGCATCGATGTTTTTCCAATGTTTTGCAATTCTTGTTCCCACTAATTTTTAAAACATATTTAAGCACATCTCCCTCTAATATATAATATTATTTGATATTAAATTATAATTATTTGCTTATTATTTTAATAATAATAATGTAATAAATAAATTTCAGAAAACATTGAATTTACGATCAAAATAGTTCGAATGCAAAAATTCGAAGCGTAGATATATCGAGCTTCCAAAAAACATCGATACATTCAGCTAAAACCATCGTCGATATTCGCGCATTGATGGTTACTTACATCCCTAATCGATGTGCGATATTTTTAAAAATAGCCTCAACAATCACTGCCAGTTTATCGGCATTTTTAGGCACGCCAAAGCGCGTTTCGCACTGAATATTTATATAAATCGGAAATCCGAAGCGGCATGGTAAGTGATGATGATAATAATTAACAATTAATTGGATGAACAATGTTGCAGCTGAAGCGGGCGCTGTGGGGGCTGCTGCTGCTGCTGCTGGCCCTGGTCAACGGCTACGACAAGGAGATGACGGTTTATGTGGATGCGGGGAAGAAGGAGTGTCTCTATCATAGCGTCAAGGTTGGCGAAGTTATCGATTTCGAGTATCAGGTGATCGACGGGGGGCATGGCGATTTGGATATCACGTTCGCCCTGTTGGATCCCATCGGTTTGGTGATTGTGAGCGATTACAAGAAGCCGGAGAATATGCACCAGCATGAGGTGCAAAAGGAGGGCGACTATCGATTCTGTTTCGATAACAGCTTCAGCATGTTCAATCGAAAGACCGTCTTCTTCGAACTGATCGTGGAGCGGGCGGGCGACCAGCATCACGGGGACGAGCAGTGGAAGGATATCGATGAGCTAACGGGCCTGACACCCGACGAATACTACGACATGAAGGTGCAGGACATTATGGACTTTATCGGACGCATCCGCCTGCAGTTGACCAAGGCGCGTCAGCTGCAGGACATGCTAAGATCGCACGAGGCTCGCGATCGCAACCTGGCCGAAACGAACTTCCAGAAGGTCAACAATTGGTCGCTGCTCCAGATCAGCGCTATGATCACCGTCGGCCTCATTCAGGTCTTTATGCTGCGCAGCATCTTTGCGACGCAAGGTCGCATGCATCACTTTTGGCGCAAACTGGGCATTTGATGAGGGTCCTTCCCCTCTCTACCCGCTCCTCTCTACACTCTCCTCTCGCCTCTCTCGCTTCTACCAAAGATTCTAGCCACATTTGTAAACACTAAACATTAGTCACAAGGCCTCCTTATCAGTATCAACAACAGCGAACAGCCATTAACTTATGTATCTAATTAACTAGCTCTAATTGACTGCGTGTCTGTCAGCGGGCTAGGGGGTGAGGGGGTTGCCCCCACGCCCCCTAACGCCCCGCCTATTGTTATGCCTCTCGGTGTGTGCCTGTGAGACCTTGCATTTATTATACACAAGCAATTGTAGTTTAAGCAAACTATATCGAATAAAATGTTGAAGACGTGGAGACTTAAAGGACTTTTAAATAATGCAGGGTAGCTAAGTTCCTACCATTCGTAAAGTAATATATATAGAAGACCTTGGGAATATCCAACTAATAAAAAAGATCTATATCTTAAAGGAGCTCAAATAAAATGTGTGGAACGGTGCCATATAATGTGGATACTTGAATAAGTTTCATGGGAAACTATATAAATACAATAATACAGGGTAGCTAAGTTTCGGAAAGTAATATATAGAAGACCTTGGGACTATTCAACCAATGACAGAACTTCTATATCTTGAAGCGCCTGGAATTATTTCTGTGGAGACTTCAGTTCAAAAGCTGAGCTTCTGTTTGGGTTATTAAAAGGGTTTTATTGGAAACTATATGAATAATATAGGGTAGTCAAGATCTTGCTCTTTAAAAAGTATAATAGGAATTCTAACTAATGAAAGAACTCTATATCTGAAAGGGCTTCGAATAAAATATTGAAGTCGTATGGAATGATGCCTAATAATTTCTTTGGATAATTTAGTTTAAAATCTAAGCTTTTGTTTGGCTTTTTAAAAGGTTTTTATGGAAAACTATATAGATAATACAGTGTAGAGTGTTTGCTGTTCAGAAAGTATAGCATAGAATTAATTGATACGAACACTCTATTTTATTCCGGATATCCCTATAATGAAGGCACTCTATATCTAGAAGAATATAGCATTGTTTAGGTTGCAAATATATAAATAATCAAGGTTGGTAAAGTTCTCACTTCTCAGAAGGCAATATATACAAGAGCATATTCTAAAAAGAACAGCCGAGATTATTTGGTACATAAAACTAACAAAAATCTATATTTATTATATTATGTTTCTCGAATAATGTGTTGATATCGTGTGGAATATTGCCTTATCATTCTATAAACTAAGCTTATTTTTTGAGTTTTTGTGACGGTTCGATGGAAAACTATGTAAATAATTTAGGTTAATTCTTCAGAAATTAATATAATATAGCTTTATCCAATAGGAACACCCAAGTTTATCCGGGACATTGAGCTAATGAAAGAACTTTATATATTGTAGGGCCTCTGAAACTTAGTTAATTCTGGCTCTTGGTAAGTGATATACAGGGTAGCTTAGTCTGATAAGAATATGTGAATAAGTTCTAGCTAAACCAGAGTCAGGGCAAAGCCGGGTTTACCTACTTGTAATAAAAATGGCTCGTTTGTTGATAACATAGATTTCATCCAGTGCTTGGAAAAAAGGCGATATCTGCTTATTTTCAGCTAAATTTGCTGCAGCATTGGTTGGGAAAAGGCTGAGTTGACAGCACTGTTTTCTTTGGTTGATAGAACCGGGCTTACCTTTGTACTTACTAGAGTTAGATTTCTTCTAGCACTTGGCTGAACATCTGGAAAATAAATCAATATCTGATTATTTCCAGCTAAATTCCACTTGGAATAAGGGCAATAACTGAATGGAAAACGGCTGAGCTGGCAGCACTGGTGGCTGGGTTCCACGATTCTCAAGCTCTCCGGATCTGGTAGCACTTGCAAAGTAGACGATTTGGATACAGTTTTGATTAGTTTAATTGACTAAAAAAAAAAGAGAACAGATGCGTATTACTACTAGGCATGGTATTTATTTTTCTCCGAATTTCTCCGACGTTTGTTTTGCTTGTTGTTGTGTTGTTGCACCGCTACACCCACAATGCGCTATATGTGAACTGGGGGTGGGAGGATTCCCTAGGCTGCCTTGTCCAGGCGCTTCTGGCGCTCCAGGAGGCGGCGCTCCCGCTCGAACTCCTTCATGCGGAGCATGTAGTCCTCGTACTCGCAGTTGAGATAATCGTGCTTCTGGTGGGCGCACTGGTAGACGAAGGGGAACTTGTCGGCGCGGCAGGATTGGTAGGCGAGCAGGGTGTGGGCGCAGTAGTCGCGATCCTCCAGCGGCAGCTTGGCGGACTCCATCTGCTCCTGGGTGGCGATCATGACGCGCTCCTTGCGCGACTCGAAGCCCAGCATCGGGTCGAAGCTGGGCACCACGTCCGGTCCGGGCATCACGTCCGGCTTCATATAGTGCGTCACTCCGTTGCCCATGCTGTGAAAATTCCAAGCGTTAGCCGTATGTCGATAATAATAACAAATCTGAAAATTACGTAAAATGTTGCTGCCTGCTGTCTGCTGTTGGAATAGTATCGTTACTATATCGATTAACAACTGATATCGAACGTATTTGACTTTGCTTTGTTTTTTGTCACTGTTGCCAAGTTAGCTTTTTTCCCGCCACAACTGAAGAGCATTTGCTGGAAAACTTGTAAAACTAAAGGAATCGGGAATTTTTGTCAATTTTTTTTTTTGTTAAATTACACAATATTCATAGTAAAATTGGGCAAAATTATATGCCATTAAATTAATGGCATCGTTTGATTGAAATTTTTTATTAAATATTTTTAGGCAACACTTTTAATTTAAGGCACATAATTAGAAATAAATTTAATTTTTTGTGCTCATTTTGCCAAAAAAAATTTTTTAACAATTTAAATAATCGCTTATTCAAAACAAAAATGTATTTAATTCATTTTAATGAATAATACTAATTACTTTGTGTTTGTTAAAATTAAAATGCCTATAATTTGGCACGTAAAGTAATGTTAAGGCAAAAACTGCAGCAATATGGATGCTATCGATATACAAGCCAAGCAAAATATCTGAAATATCGATACAATATCGACACCACTGTAGTTAGTTCGTACGGTTGTTGTTGTTATTGTAGTGAACAGCTGTGCGCCGCGCAGGGCTGCAACAGCTGTATACATGTAATTTGTTATCGATGTTAGAGTTGTTGCAACTACTTTGCTCAGCTAACAGTAAATAGTTAATTGATGTTAAATTATCGCCTGTAAAAATGTAAATAAAATCGTTCTCAAAGCGAAGCGCGCAAAAAGCACACTCATATCGATAACATGAGTTACATGAGTTACAACGCTATCGATAGCTGGACTTTGTTACAACGCCTGCCATCGATAGCTCGATTGGGTTACAGCGATAAGTGTGGCAATCGCGGCTGCAATTCATCGATAGGCGCGACAGTGGTGCAATCACACAACAAGAAATATGCATTAAGTTCGCCAGTAGAATAGTTAATCCTTAGTTATTTTATAAATTTTTGTGCAATAAGTTTTAGCCAAAGAACAAAACGAAACACGGAGAAACGCAATCAATTGCAGTGATTCGATTCCCATCGCCTTAACATCAAACGCGCGCGATTCGCCGACAGAAAGCAAGAAAAGTGCGATTGTAACGGTATAACGGCATACATATATATATACGCACACATGTATATGTGAGCAGGCATACATAAAATCGATTTTGGGCTAGAATCAAGCGAGCTATGGTCGGATTATTAAATCCAATGAAATATGGCGATCATTTCTACGAATTGTACACCAGCAATGCACGCAGGTAATGTAAATAAATCAAAATTCTCGACGGCGACGCCGTCGCATTATGGGGTGGAAAAAATCGATCGATTTTCCATGGCATGCATATAGTAGGTCTTCAACCCCTAGCTCATATCAAATCCCAACCAGCCCTGGCGTTGAAAGTTGGCGCTCAACAACTGGCGCAATGCCACCCCTGGCTAAACAGCTGGTCGATAACAGCTGTTCGATAACAACCGCGACCTGCATTAATTTGTTTTTGTTTTTTAACAGTGGAAAACTCCAGTTGAAACTTGTGTTGTAATAAATTGTACACATTTTAATTGCAACAACAGCAAAATAATTTAATTGCCATTCAAAACAATTGTATGATTTTAGTTACAAACAATATATTATTTAAATTCTTTAATAAGTGCAAAAAACTTGTCTGTCTTTTCGATATCAGCTGCTAATCGATAACTTCGGTTGCTACCAAAGCGCAACACTATTTGAAAAGTGTGTTTGTTGTTGCTGCAATTAATTAATTAACCATGCAAATTAATTAATGGTGTTATTTTTGGTGAATTTATTGCAGAAAGCTGCAGAATGATCGCAAGGCGCTCACCAAACGCAAGAGCCGCAAGGAGAAGTCGGCCGCTGCGATGGCCGCGGCTGCGGCTGCTGCGGTGCTGGAGGGGAACGGCGGCGCAGGGGGCGGGGGCGGTGCCGGCGTCGGTGCTGGCATTGTGAATCCCCTGGATCCGCCGCTGGTCAAGGATCAGCTGCTGTTCATGCCCGCCTTTGCGGTGGCCAACATTGAGCTCGATCCGAATGCATCGAAATTTGCGGTATTCTCGGCGATACGTTCCACTGTGCTGGAGGCGGAGACGCGTTTCGCGCTGTTCCACGAGAGCAGTGCCCACGGTGCGGGGGCGACGGCGCTGAAGAAATGGAGCGGCAACATGGAATCCAGCTGCTGCTTGGTCTGTGCCGGCAGCTGCATGGATTGCGCCTGTCATGCGCAGGCAGCCAACGGGGCAGCGGGAGCGGCGGCGGCAGGTGGAGGCGGCGCAGCTGGAGGTGCAGCAGGAGGTGCGGCAGCTGCTGGTGGCGCTGCTGTTGCAGCTGTTGGTGTTGCAGCGGCAGCTGGAGCAGCTGCTGACAAGCGTGCCGCAAACAGCGGCAACAGCGATGCGGACTCGGACAGCGAGGAGCCGGAGGAGCGGGAGGTGGTGTATGCCACAGTGCCGCTGATTGTGGGCGCCGGGCTGCGCAGCCTGTTCGAGCTAATCGCGGATGCACGGCACATACAGCCTTTGCTGTGCACGAAGGCGTTGAAGGCGCTGCTGGATGTTATACAGGGACAGCAGCCGGAGTCGTTTAAACTGGAGCCGGAGGAGCTGATCAATCCGCTGTATGATCTGCTGCTGGATCTGGCCACCATGCCGGCCGCCCTCAGTTCCAGCACCGGCGCAGAGGCCAATTGGTCGGCCATGGCCTGTGCCGCCCTCCTGGGCCTCTGCATCGCACGCGGCGACACCGGCAAAATGCTGAAGGCGATCGCGGCGATGCTCATGTCCCCCAGGCAACTGTCCGCCCAGATTGTCCAGCTGCCCGCCGTGCTGGCGGCCCTGCAGCACACCGTCGTCAGTGCGGCGCTCAACAAGCCCACGCGTCCCGACTTCCACAGCCACGGCGTACCCCACAACTCCCTGATCGACGAGGTGAGTGTGATCGCATATAATATTTTTCCTGCATTCCAGGGAGTGTAGGGGATAAGCATCACTACCTCAATCTCAATTCCCGCTCTGGGCATGAGTTCCAAAAATATTTATATATAAAAAAAACTCTCATTACTTTTTTTTACCCTATTAAATATATATATAGATTTGTATTTATACTACAAAATTATTGTATAACACCCAATGGTATAAATTACTACTAATACCAGCAAACCAGAACACAAAATCAATGGGTACAGGGTATAAAAAAGCAGCGTCAATAATGAATTTTGTCGCATTTTTGAAATGAAAAAAAAAAATAGTCAATCAGAATTGACATAAAAAAAGGATAAGATCACTTTAATCCTTATCCGACGATCTATATAATGATTTTTTAATTTCGGATTTTTCTGACATTATTTTCATAAATAATGATTAATTTTGAGTAATTTCATAATAATTATAAATACACAAAATATAATTATAAATAACGAAACTTAAAAGCAGGGATCGTAATTATAATGTTTTAAAATAGAAGTTTTAAAATAAAAGGACGAAGGTTAAGGATTCTGAGATTCTAAGATTCTAGTCTTTCAATGACATGTAATGCATAACCAATCATGAAAATTTTTAAATCTTCAAATTACTCTAATTGGTTTAAAAGATATTGGAATTCAATTTTTAATTTAAATTTTCATAATAAAAGTTGAAAAACAATTTGTATATTCATTTTTTTTTTATAAACGTCGATGTATTATCAATCAAAATTAAACATTATCGGTAAAAAAAATAGTACAAATCAATATATAATTCTCATTACGTGGTTTAAATAAAACATAAGATTGATTTCATGATGACGATGATGATGATTTGCTTTTCCTTCCATTCCAGTTCTCCCTGAAGCTGCCGCTGCTGACGCCCGCGCAGCAGATCTCCGCTCCCGCGATGGCCTGCGATGGCGTCTTTGTCTATGTGCTACATGGCGGCACCTTGCTGAAGATCGGCACCGGGTTTGGCGGCTCCTACAAGGGGCACATCTATGCGGAGAACGAGGAGTTCAGCAGGGAGCGCAACGCCTGGCTGGGCTACAGCGCTGGCCAGCTCTACTTCCGGCGCAATTGCAAGCGCAGCGCTGATCAGCTGCAGCTCGTGGGCATGGACACGCTGACCGTGAAGTCGATGCATCCGCTCAACATGCTCGCCATGCGCGAGGGCCTCAACTACGTGCTCTTCACGGACGACGATTCCCTGCACGCCATTTGCAGTACCCGGGATGTGAGTAGCCAAAGCCCAGCTGAAAGTCGAAGGATATCCGCTTATATATATGTATATATATATCCATATTGCAAATCAGTATTAGTTTGTCCAAATCTAGAGATCAGCTGCTGAGCATTTAGCGAAAGTAGAATAACAAGCTTTTGAAGCAGACTAACTTTATTGCGTAGCCCATCTCAAAGTCGGTTAAAACTATATATATACACATATCTTGTTATGAATCAGGATTCGTTTGCATCTCTCATTTTGAAATTGAGCGATAGTGAAAAGTAGAAGATCTAACTAGACTGATATTATCCGATTCTCTCGATCTTAGCTTTCGTTGTCCTTAGACAGTCAGATTAGTCGGAATGGACCAAAACTATCTATATATCTTGTTACGAATCGGTGCTGTAGCCTACTCAATCGGTTGAGTTTTTTTTGTAGAGTTAAATAGACTTGCTTTTAATTCTAGTCTGCCCGGATGCTCTTTCTTGTATAACCTCTGACTATACGTTTTTTTTTAAGTGCTTAATGTGTATATATCTAAAACTGTATGCGATAGGTTTAGTTTTAAAGTAAGCTACCGTTGTCTACGACTCTGATCTTTACAACTAGTTTATTGTTAGAGTAGGAATACAAATGACTCCTAGGATGTTCTTTCCAACTGGTATATAGTATATGATTTCAACAAACTTCAGCTAGGATTGTGAGGATTCCGAATTCTACAAACGCTTGTTGACTTATATATTAGTAATGTTAATTAATGCTATTCGAATTGTGAGGACTTCTAATTCTATAAAAGACAAATATTTTGATAATCTAAATATTAGAAATTAATGCCAGTCTATACACTCTGCTAATAGAATTGTGAGGACTCCCTCTTCTATAAAAGACCCATATTTTAGTAGTCTATATTAATGGTAGTCTATACACTCTGCTAATAGAATTGTGGGGATTCCGAATTCTACCATCGCTCATCTACCCCTAGTAATCTATGTTAACCCCAGGCTATACCCTCACTAACTGCTTTTTCTGCACCCTGCGCAGGACACGCTGGTGGTGAAGAAACTGAACCTGTACCACAACAGCTACAGCAGCGAGCCGCCGCCTTTCGAGTTGCCTCTGCAGTTGGCCCGCAAGAAGTTCCGTACGCTGGGCTATGCGGCATTCGAGGATGAGCTGCTGAACCAGCATCAGATCCAGCGCATCCAGTCATCGCACAATAGTTTCGAGCCCAAGTTGCCGCCACCGTGCCGCGATGCGGACGTGATGGGCATGGCGTGTGGCAAGGAGTTTGGCCTGGTGCGTGCCAGCAATGGACGTGTCTATTACTACGGCAAGTCGGCGGCGTTGGGACTGAAGTGCGTGGGGCGGACGCCAACGCTGAAGCTGACGGAACTGATTGTGTCGAAGGCGGCGCACATTATGCATGTGGCCGTTGGACATGATGGCATACATGCGCTGCTGGTGAACGACGATGGTACGGTTTATTTTGCTGGCACCGCGCGGCGTGGCGAGGATGGCGACAGCTCCAAGAATCGACGGCAGCCGAAGGCGGTCAAGCCCAAGAAGATGAGCAAAATCGATGGTCATGTTGTGGTGCATGCCGCCTGCAATAATGGCACATCCGCATTTGTAACCAAAACCGGCAAATTGATAATCTACGGCAAGGATACGGCACACTGTGATTCCATGGGTTTTGTGACGGAACTCTTGGATCAGCATGTGACCAAAGTGGCCCTTGGCAAGGCCCATTGTGTGGCGCTCACCACCAAGGGGCAACTCTACACCTTTGGCCTCAACAACAAGGGACAGTGCGGTCGGGTCTTCAACAAAATGATGCCCGTCAAGGATGTGCCCAGCTCATCAACGGCCTACGCCCTGCTCGGTCAGCATGCCGAGAAGTTTCGTCACAAGGTCGACATCTCGGCCCTCTGCGACTTCGACGATCACAATGTGGTGCAGGGACAATGTCGCGTCTGCGTCATGTGTCGCGAGTGCACCGGCTACAACGTCAGCTGCGTCTCCGCCCTCAATGTGCCCCTCGAGCAGCGCGTCGCCGGCAGCATTTGTCCCTGCGGACACGGAGATGCCGGCTGTGCCAAGTGCGGACTGTGCAGCTCATGCGTGGCCATGCAGGAGAGCGAATTGAGTAAGTTTTTCATACCCTGTAAAATATGTAATTCACAGAGCTCCCACAAAACGGTCAACCGTATTTTCGTACGCGGTCTGGTTCTGACATATCGAGCCCTTCCCGCGAAAAAGACGTAACCAACATTTTTTTGGATTTTCGGTTTTTGATGCAATTATGTTCATAATCACCCAACTCATCCACACAAAAAATTTCATAATTTTATCTTGCGTATTTACTGAGATATTAGCCTGTCAATTATATCGCAAGCGCCAGATTTGCTGCGAATTTCAGACGCGTTCTCGCGAAAAAAACGTTCTCCTGTAAAATTTGCTTTTGTTGGTTACTCCATTTTCGCGGGAAGGGCTCGATATACTTAAAAAATAAGGAAAAGTCGCTCGCGCTCTGATTGGCAACCACGTTTTTGTTTCGCTATATTGGAATTATGGGGGGATTATCACTCTTTCGACATACAGCCGGGCCAATCCGACTACATAACTGTACACGTACACACACGCTCGGAAGACAGACGCATGATTTACAAGAGTGACAGAAAACGGTCGTAGGTTGAGCGAAGATCAAACCGAACCCAAACGCTGTTTGAGGGGTCTTCTTGAGACTCTTGTGCAACGTGACGGTGTGGTGGGACAGACAGCAGAAGTGGGACCTTTTATTGCGAGCTCTGGTATACATAATTAATAATCGTCTAATCGTGCGATTTTCGTTTGTGTTTACAGTGGATGCCAAAGTGGAGACACAGCGTCAGCAACGCTCCAAGACGCTGATCATGCGACGCAAAGAGAAGAAGCCAGCGGAGCTGGACACGGGTGCTGCTGGCGGAGGCGGCGGCACGCCCACCGATCTTGACAAAGATCCACCGCGTGTGGCACCGCTGGCCCCGCAGCTACTACAACTACCCAGCGCTGCGCCGGTGGTGCAAGTTGCCTGCGGCCTACATCATACCGTGCTGCTGACGTTGGCCGGCGAGGTGTTTACCTTTGGCAGCAATCAATACGGACAACTGGGCACGGGGGATCTGCAGCCGGTGAGCGGACCCATACGTGTGCAGGTGCAGGGCGCCATCAGTCAGGTGGCAGCCGGTAGCAACCATACGGTGCTGTTGACCCCGAAGGGCATGGTCTACACCTTTGGCAACTATCAAAAGGGACAACTGGGTCGTTTGCCCAGCGACTACGGACAAAAACCTTTGCTCATCGCACCGGTTCCAACGCAATCACAACAGCCACAGCCACAGCAGCTGCAGCAGCAGCAGCAGGAGGAGACTGATAGTCAGGAGGCTGTCTGCATATTACCCGGTAGCTCCAAGGAGACCATACTTGTGCCACCCAACACGGCGGCGCTCATAGCTCAACGTCAGAAGTTTCTATGGAATTGTGCACCTGGCGCTGTATTGTAAGTTTAATTTGGGACTGCACAAGTTAGTTTGGCTCAGAGTTATACAAACATTGAGTGTGGTAGTTAGACCCTTTAGAGGAAATGTGTGTAACACCCAGAAGGCGGCGTGACAGACCCCACCAAGTATATATATATACTTGATCACGATGATGAACTGAGTCTATCCTGCCATGTCCCTCTGTCCATCTTTCTGTCTGTCTGTTCGTCTGTCGGTCTGTCCGTCTATCTATCCATCCGTAAGAACACCTAGATCGCA
The DNA here is from genome assembly GCA_035045125.1 of Hypselothyrea guttata. Taxonomy (NCBI): domain Eukaryota; kingdom Metazoa; phylum Arthropoda; class Insecta; order Diptera; family Drosophilidae; genus Hypselothyrea; species Hypselothyrea guttata. The sequence continues at coordinate 18,720 of JAWNNJ010001330.1, forward strand.
GCAACTATAAGAGCTAGAGACACCATAGTCGGTATTTAGGTTCTCCTAATCAGAAGCAAATTACAAAATGCTACGATAACCACAGTTTAAAAGCTATTGATTTGTAATTTGCTATGCAACTAGTTTAAAGCATTCGAAGTTATCGACGCTGTGAATTTTGTTTCGATCGAATAACAGCAAAGATATGCCACAGACTATTTGCCTCACTAGGCGGAGGCCCGTGGTGTGCCTTGCATACGCGCGTAGCTTAGTGTGCCTTTGACTGTGTTTTTAAGTGCATATACCTAAAGTAAAGGGTCTCCTCCTCGGTTACGTCCGACTGTAGCCTTTTGTCCGACTGATCTGCCCCATCCATATTTTTGGAAAGATTCGGTACGTTAGAACCATACGTTTCTTAATCAAGTACTTCTATCAGTACTGCTAAACTCTAGCAAATTTTTTTCGGTTTGCAGATCTAATTTTATATAGCGCAAACAAACGAAAAAACGACCTAACTGATTTGTACTCCAATAGTTTGTCAACCAATTGAATCTAAACTAATGTATTAATGTACTTTTGCAGCGGCTTGGGTCCCAGCTATGGCAAAAAGGTCACCTGGATCGGTGCCAATGGCGATCAGACCTTTATCAAGCTGGACGAGTCGCTGATAACCGCTCAAATGCTGCCCAAATTGCATGTGGTGGCCAACAAGAAGACTATTGGTAAGCACCTGCATATACCCTGTAATTGTGAAACGCACTAATGTATACTTCCTTGGACAGTACTTATACCCAGCATTCCATTGTCCTTCCAAACATTGTCGATCAATCGCAGCGACGGCAGCTGCACACCACATTACCGTGGCCAAACGAACTTTGCCCAACTGCTGCAAACGCAACAGTCGCTCGGCCAGCCGGAGATTAATCGCAACATGGATGTGCCCACACCCGGAGCACCCGAATTGCACGTGGCCAGCGGTACGGCCGGAACACCCGGTGTGCCCATCAATGAGCAAATGTCGCGCAGCATGCACGAGGCGCGCAATCACATCTTTGAGGAGCAGCACCTGGACCCAGGCATGCCATCGGTTGTGGCATCCCCGCCACGACAGCGACGTGCACGCGCACGTCCAGAGGCCGGCGCCTGTCCAGCATCACCGGATCCGCAGCAGCAGCAACAACAGCAGCAGCAGCAACCGTTGCCGGCGCAAATCGCCTTTGCCATGGATCCCAACTACAATGTGCTCTGGGTCTTTGACGGCGTGGCGCGTAAACTGCGCTGCCACAATGTCGTGGCCAGCGAGATATCCGAGTTCGATGTGGTAAGAACAGAACCTATTTATTAATTCTTTGGCGATTACAACCAGTCGACAAAGGAGGCAAAGTAAAACCTGTAAGGACAGAGCTACAGTCAGACGTAATCAATAGTAGAGCAACCTATACTTTCAATGATTATTTAATTAACTGCAAGCTAATTTATTTATTATTATTTTAGGTGTATATTTAATACTGTTTATACTTATATATATTGTCCGTTGCATATCTTCGCTATGTCTTATCCGATCGTAATGCAATTCACAGCATCGATGAAGATTGCCATAGGCTACATACATACTAAATCAAAAATCTGTAGCTTTATTATTATGGCTGCTGTGGCACTTTCTAACATTCATACAAAAATTGTCTGTTGCATATCTTTGCTATTTTTTATACCCTGTGCCCATTTGAAAAATGGGAAAACAGGGTTAATAACTTTGTCAGAATGTATGTAACAGGCAGAAGGAGGCGTGGCAGACCCCACAAAGTATATATGGGCATTTCCACAGTCGCGCACGCTACATTCGTACGCGTTTAAAGTAAAATAACTGTAAAAAGGAAGCGATTTTTTTTTTTTTTTAAGGCTTAACATATATCATTTAATTAGCTCTTTCATTGGTGGAAAGATTGATTTTGGGTAACTTTTCATTTTTAAGAAAATTGAAAAATTCAAGTCATTTGTCACCGGACGAAAATGGTAGTGGCATTTGAGGTCAACCAATTCAATCGCCAATTTCAGCGAATCCAGTGGCAATATTTTAATGCAACAAATTTTAAACTCTTGTGCATGGATGCCTCTTCAAAATGGTTATGATTTTTTTCAAAGATGACTTGCATTTTTTTTTTTTAATTCAATTTAAAAAAATTGTAATGTGACATTTGGCACGTGACCATTTTTATGTATGTTTTTGTTATTGTTGTTGTTGGAAAGTATTTAAGGAACAAATGGTTAAAATGTTTTTAAATTGACAAAAATAATTGGAATTATTTATTTTTACATAACAGGAGTGATTTTGAAAACAAATGACTGAGCATGATGCTTCTGTTTGAGAAGCTGTTTTCAAAAAAAAAATGCCCTAAAAAACGTCAAAATGACAAAAAATGCGTTTTCGCGACTTTGCATTCGAATTTTTTGAAAACTATAATAGATTATAATAGATATTTTCAAATCTGTTAAATTTTAATATTTCTTTATGTTAAAAATGTTAAAAATATCATTTTTAAGAAATTTTAATTTTTTGGCCGCGGTGGACCTTTCTGTGGAAATGCCCATATATTCTTGATCAGGAAGACGAGCTGAGTCGATTTAGCCATGTCCGTCTGTCCGTCTGTCCGTCCGTCTGTCCGTTTGTATGAACGCGTCGATTTCGGAAACTATAAAAGCTAGAGCAGCCGTGTTGGTTGCTGTCGGTAGGTGTATTCAATACGCAGATCAAGTTTATTTCAAATCGTTGATACCACGCCCCCTTTACGCCCAAAAATTAATAAAACTCACATAACCTCGTGTTTTTTAACACAAAAAGTTGAATAAAGCGTAATATTAAACATAGAATGTTGGTATTTGGAACATAAGCTCTCTTCTATGATATTTAACAGTCTTGAAAAGCGCATTGAAATCGGTTAATAAACACAAAATATAAATAAATTAAATTACATATATGTAAAATATTTAAATACATTTTTTAATGTATTTGCGAGTGCGCAGCGCGAGCTTTGGCACAGGGTATAAGACAGTCGGGCCCGTCCGACTGATCTGCTCCGCCCATTCTGGTTTTTTTTATCAAATCGTACGGAAATTTACAGCATCTGCGAATGACATAGACTTTATTATTATAGCTGCTATAAAGCTTACAAGTTTCAAGATTTATGAGGCAGCAGGGAGATTTAAAAAATCGATCCATCCTCCATTCATGTAATTCATCTATCTACATCTTCATCCCTCTATCAATTAATCTACCAATCTTTCTGCTCATCAATTCCATTAAATATGTGTCTTTCGACTTGCCACTTATTCAATTCATTTATCTAGAGGGTTGATAATTCATTGATCCTTTTATCTAAATATTATCTGTATGTTCTATTTATGCGTTGCCTTCTCTAATCGATTTATTCCAATCTCTGCACACAGAATGCGGGCAATTATCGCGCTCTGCTGTCGCCGGAATTGTCGCTGCCGCTGAAGTCGGAGGCGCGTGTCTCGCGCTCGCAGGCATCGCTCAATCTGTTGGCCTGCCTGGATATATTGACATCGGCACAGGACAATATACCCGGTTGCTTCGAGCAGGTGTTGCCCAAGCAGACGCAACAGGCGGCTGAGGCGCAGAGCAGCGAGTACCAGGTGGTGAATCGATTCGATAACTTTGGGGGCGGCTGGGGCTACTCCGGACATAGTGTGGAGGCGGTGCGGTTTTCGTCGGATACGGATGTGGTGATCTGTGGCTTTGGCATGTTTGGTGGACGCGGCGAGTACAGCTGCAAGCTGAAGCTGTACGATCTGGGGGCGGATGGAGGTGGCTACGAGAAGGAGGGTGTGCTCATCAGCGAGACGAAGGAGGTGCCGTATGAGTGTGCGGCTCGGAGTAAACATCATATATTATTGCCGAAACCGGTGAGTGCGGCGGCTGGACGTTGGTATTTGATCTGGGCACGCATCGCTGGACCCTCGTCGGATTGTGGTTCGTGTGGTCAGGCGTCTGTCACCACGGAGGATCAGGTGGTGTTCTCATTCAAGTCCAGCAAGAAGGCCAACAATGGCACAGATGTCAACTCTGGCCAAATACCCGCCATACTGTATCGTCTGGTTACCCAGGATTGCAAGCAACCACCGATGCCTGTTGATGTGGATCCCGTGCAGCGCATCTCGCGTGCCTTTGCCAACAGCGTGAGCCGCGAATGCTTCGAGAGTCTGGTGGTGCTGCTCAGCTGGTCGTGGGAATGCTTCAAGACGCAACTACGCGAGCCACGCGATCGTGCACGGCCACCTCAATTGCAACAGACTCTCCAGTATCTTGGCTATGTGAACAAGTCCTGCCTGCGTCTCCTGCGCAAATATACCAATGAGATCTATCCGCAACGTGCCACCACTGCAAACACAGCGGGTGGTGCAGTTGCTGCTCCACTTGCCAAGTTCCAACACAAGCCAAGCAACAAAGGTATGTCCAAGCTCTTCAATATATCGTGTAGTATGTTTGTATATATATATCTCTCTCTCTCTCTCTTACGATGATTCTCGCTCTTATTCATGACAGATAAACCACCGAGTCGTGTGCTTAGCATTGCTAGCAAATATCTTAGTGACGCCTCAGCGCTGCCAACATCGTCGTCAGCCACTGTATCCGGCTCCGTTTTTAGCTCTGGCACGTCGACAACTAGAAAAACCAATCTGGAGAATATTCAACTCGCCGAATGCATTGGCAATGTGCGCGCTCTGCTCATTGGCATCTTTTGCGATGACATCTTCAAGGATATTGCCACCGAAGAAGGTAAGTCTCAGATACCGTAACGAGAAGGTAGTCATGGGCTAACGAGTAGGTATAAATCAAAGTAGTAGTAAATCGAGGAAGATGATGAGTAGATGTGCAAGCGACTACGTTAGAATCCAATAGCGTCTTAAGCGTTATGAGCAAAAAAAAGTAAAGAGCGGAAGTTCTATAAGTGCCGTGTAAAAGTTCTATGAAGTAAAGAGTTGACAAACTAAAGAAATTAGTTAAATCTAAAGCTTTGCAAGTAGAATTTTAAAGTTGTAAAGAATTAGCTCAGTTAAAAGATTGATAAGTAACGAGTAGAAGCTCTAAGAGTAAAAATTCGAATAAGCTAACCGAGTAACGAGCGAAAGGTCACGACTACCAACTCAAGTAAATCCAATTACGAAATCAAAGCGTAAAGAGAACAAGAAGTGAAGAGTAACGAGCAATAGGTAACAAGTAACGAACTAGTTGAATCCAAAGCTTTGCGAGTAGAATTTTGAAATGATCAAGAATTAGCTGTGCTAAAAAATTGATATGTAACGAGTAGATGCGCTAAGAGTATAAATTCTAGTAAGCAAAGTGGGTAGCGAGCAAATAGTAACGAGTAACAAGTCAAGTGAATCTATTAAGAAACCAAAGCGTAACCAGTCTAATTTTTGTCTCTTTCTCTGCAGGCTACGCCTTGGTGCTGGAGATACTGGACGAATGCCATCTGAGCTTTGTCGCCTGCTTCGACGCCTTCTATCCGACCTCATCGCTTAAGTGGAACTGCCTGTGCGATCTGTTGGCCCAAATGGATCGGGGTGCACTGCATTCGCGTTTATTGAGCGCCATTCTGGCGGGTCTGTGCTCGCCCACGGTGAAGTTGCGTGCAACGTTCTCGCTGCTGAATGCGGCAGGCAATGAGCGGCAATCGATAATCAGTCCAAGCGATAACTCTGGCCTGCCCATGCTGTCGTCGACGGAGGCGCATCAGTATCCCATATTGGTGGAGCAGATGATCTATCGGACGCAGCAGGAGAAGAGTGATTTTCTCAGCAATTCGTGGACATTCAAGGACGTGTTGGTGCGTCTGCTGGACATCATTGCCAGTCCGATAAGGGCGCGCATCGAGTGCATCTATAGCCGTAGCCTGGGCGTCGGCTATGCGCTGAAGGAGTGCATCAATCAGGGGCTGATCGACAACTGTTGCCATCTGTTGGCACGCGTGCTGGCCGAGATTGTCTATCAGACGGCATTGGGGGAATATGATAAACTGTTTCTGCCACCGCGCACCTTGCACTCCACATGCTCGCGCTTTGCCCGCTGCGATGTCAGTCGCACCTGGAATACCGGGAACTTTGGACCGGATGCGATCGCATTCTCGGTGGATCGTCAGGGCATTGCCATTGCCGGGGCGATGGTCTATTCCGGTTCGGGCAGCTATGACTATCAGCTGGAATTGTTGTACGACAATACGGTGGATCTGCAGCCGCAGCACAAATGGGAGACCCTCGAGTCTATATCGGGCAGCTACGATCAGGACACGGTGCACAACGATCTAGCCGAGATTAAGTTCGAGCATCCGGTGCACATCAAGGAGCATGCCCGCTATGCCCTGCGCCTATGCACCCAGGGTGCCCGCACCTGTTCCGGGGATGCGGGCATGCCCACGGTGCGTGGTCCCTGCGGTGCCAACTTCAATTTCTACGCCTGCGATCTGAGCTTCAACGGCACCACCACCGCCCGCGGCCAGCTGCCCTGCATACTCTACTACAGCACGCCCATCAAACAGCAGCAGCAACAGCAGGATGTGGCAGGTACAGCAGCTGCTGCTGCTGCCGCCGCTGCTGCTGCCGCTGCCGCTGCCGCTGCTGCTGCTGCAACAACTACAACCGGCCTTAGTGAGATCTCCACGAGAGATACGGCACTGCAGATTGCTGCCGATATAACCAAGAAATGCACCGAGCTGCTGATACTGGCACGTAATGCGATGGCCGCATCGGGTTCTCCGTCGGACAACTCGTCGTCGAACCATACGCAGACCATCGACTCGGAGCACAATATAACGCCGATTGAGGAGCACATGGACATCAATTGGGCGAACAATTCGCGCACCGCTGCGCTGCCAGCGGTGGACCCGCAACTGTCGAACACGGCCAGGGATTTGGGCAAACGCATCGAGTCGTTCAGCAAGGGCATCATGGAGACACTGAAGTTTGACAAGCGCTCAACGAATCCGTTCGAAATGGAAATCGAAATTGGCGCCACAGAGATTGGTGTGGAGGAGACAGTCGAGTTGAATTTCTGCAATGTGCAACTGGCGGCCAAACTCAATGGCAACGAGCGTGCCGAATACGAGCTGTCCGCTGAGCAGCCGTTGCCACTGCTCGAGCAGGAGTTGCAGCCACTGGAGCAGCAACAGCAACAATCACAGCAGCAACTTCACCATCAGCAACATCAGCAGCAACAGCTCTTGCATTCGGATTCGGAGGAGGCGCATGTTTTGGGCAGCGGTACGGCCACGTTGCAGCTGCTGGAGGTGTTCAATCAATCGGCATCGAATATGTTTCACACGCTGCTGCCGCTGGTCTACGCCCATATTGCCAATCTGGCCTGCAGCGATCCGAAGAGCTCGGTGCAAATACTCGATCTGATCAAGCAGATATTGCCGCACATCGCCGCCCTCAATCAGCTGCATGTGGCCAAGGAGCAACTGCGTCCGGAGCCACAGCCGCTGCCCACACCCTCGCCCCCCAGCAGCACCACCAGCAATCATTACTGCATCGTCGAGAGCGAACATCCGTATCGCAGCGCCAGCATCAGCTGCTATCGCGTCGAGTTTCCGCCCTGCGTTCAATGGCTGACCATCGAGTTCGATGCCCAATGCGGCACCGCCCAGCTGGAGGATTACCTGCTGCTCTCCATACCCATGCGACCAGCCACCAACTCCGCCCAGCCCTGTCAGGCAGCCACCGCCAACACCACCAACGCCACCTCCGCTGCCCCTTCGGGCGTCGGTGTCGGTGCCGCAGCTGGGGAGGATTACTATGATCTGCTCGACAATAATGTGAGCAGCGGCAAACGTCATGCAGCTGCCGCTGCCAATTGCCACAATGCTCAGCTGCAGCTGGCAAGCTGCTGTCGCAGTCCGGGCGCAGCGGGCACCGGGGGAGGCGCCTCCTTGCTGCGCTCCCAGGATGTCGTGGATCACGATTGGATAGTCGTCAAGAAGTTCAATACGTAAGCGTTCATTTTAGCAAATGTCGTAACCCCCTTAATTTCCTGTGTGTTAGAGATCTTGTATTTCAAATTACAAATGATTAGGGCGTAAACAAGGCATGGCATCCAAAACTTGATATGTACTTAATCTGCGTATGGTATAAACCCACCTACATTCCAAAAATGCCTGCTCTAGCTCTTATGGTTTCCAAGATCTACGCGGTTCATACGATATTTTGATTCTCAGTAATATTATTTCAAGCAAAATATTTTAAAAAGTTTGTATAGTAGAAAATAAAGAACAATAATCTATAACAACTGAGAGTTCGGTCAGCAAGAGTTCGGCCAACAAGAGTTCGACCAACGGGAGCTCGGCCATCGAGCCAGCGAGAAATGTGCTAGCGAGATTTGAAGCAGCGAGTTTTTGACTAGCGAGAGTTTGTTCAGCGAGAGTCGGCCAGCAAGAGTTTCACATTGATTAACCCCACGGGGGGTTGGTGACCGACTGAAGCGATTTATTTTTTACTTTTTAGACCCTTTACTTTAAAAAAGTAAAAAGGGTCTATTAGTTTAGTGCAAAGAGGAAATGTGTGTAACACCCAGAAGGGGGCGCGGCAGACCCCACAAAGTATATATATTCTTGATCAGGACGACAAGCCGAGTCGATATAGCCATGTCCGTCTGTCTGTCCGTCTCCCCCCCTTCCCCCGCAAACCGCAAAAATCTACTGCAGCCACAGTTTTAAAGCTATTGATTTGTAATTTGGTATTTAACTAGTTTATTACATTCTCTATCGACGGTGTGAATTTTGTTTCTATCGGATAAGCAACAGCGAACATATGCCACAGACAATATGCCGCTCTAGGCAGAGGGGGGGGTGGTGTGCCTTGCATACGCGGGTAGGTTAGTGTGCGTGCCTTTGATTGTGTTTGTAAATGCATGAAGTTAAAGTAAAGGGTCTCCTACTGTCGGTTACGTCCGACTGTAGCCTCCGTCCCACTGATCTGCCCCGTCCCTATATTTTTTTTTTAAATTAAAGACCTAACTTACCTATAACCGATTTCATTTATCACATTACTATCTTTGGGCTATAACTGACTGTTTAACTCTCCCACTCTCCGGCAGCTCCTCCAATTGGCTGCAGAACGTGCTTATTCTCCCCGGCAACTGCGTGGAATTCTCTTTGGAGACAGCCTCGCTCTACGCTCAAGATCCGCACAACAATCGCTATGGCTTCAAGTGTCTGGTGGTTGGCTACGATAATCCCACAGCAGTAAGTCTTAGACATAACGATATATGTATGTATATATCTATATCACTTTCATTCGCTTTCTTGCTCAGATAAATGCCAGCAATTCGTGTCTGATACGCCTGGAACAGGAGCTGAGCTACTTGGGCGGCATGTGCAGTGCCAATCTGATGAAAAAGGATCTCAATCTGCCGGGTATGTGAAGCGTGGAAGACGTATCATTTAAACTAAACTCCGAAACTGCTAAACTCCTAAATGTACCCTACATTGCAGATGATAAGGATATGGATGATCTGAGTGGCATTGAGGAAACTCTAAGCGCTCATAATACGCTGCTCTCCAAGGGATTTGCGCTGTCCGAGCCACAACTAACTGTACATCAGGCGCTGGAGTCCTACCTTCCCATAGGGTAAGTGTTTAGATGTAAAATATAAACTTATAATACAGATTTAATATTGTATAACAATGGAACTCTTGAAAGTTATAGACTTTTTTTTATCAAATGTTTCATTAATTTCTAATCAAAATTTTTATCAAATATAATAATAAATAAATCACCGAATTTTGAATTTAAAACTATAAAACTGCGAATCACATAATATATATTTTTAATAGAGCTATGTAATCTTTAGGGTTGATATATCGTAAACCTTTTTAAAATCGTTTGGGTTTTCTCCCTTGCCTATATAAAGGAATACTCAAGAAACGCATTCCACGATTTTTCAAATATATTTTAACATAAACAATTATTCGAATAAATTCGATAAAGAAACTACTTCAATGGAAAACTTTTAAACGTGTTTATTTTGAATCGTACCCTTCAAATTTGCTGTTAAGTAACAGAAAAGTACAGATTACAGCCGATTTTAAATTTTGTAAAGTGAGACTGTATTTATGTTAATATTTAAGACTTTATTTTTATTGTATTTTATTTAAATGTATAATAAAATTGTTGATTTTTATTTAGATTTAATATTTTTTTAGTTTTACTTTTTAAATTATTCTGTATTGATTTTGAATAATGCATTAAATAAATAACAATGTAAAGACACTGTTAAACGACTGTTAATGGAGTTTGTCTATATATAGATCTATAGACCAACTTGGCTCGTCGTCGTGATCAAGAATAACTATAATTTATGTGTTCTGCCACGCCTTCTTCTGTCTATCACATACCTTTACACAAAGTTATTTATGAACGCTGTTTTTACCCATTTAATGGACACTGGCTATAGTAAAAACACAATTTGAAATCGATTGTAAATTATATACAGCTTATGTAATTGGAGTTTTTGCATAGTTTACATAGTTTAGTTTAAGTTTACGTTATAGTATATATAATATTATATAGTATATAGTTTCTAGGCTAAGCTACAATTTGGTACAACGAAAGGTCACTCTTGGTGGTGGTAATTGGTGGTGCTGGTGGTTTCGAACTGTATTGAGCGCCGCTTTGCTAGCGTCTTTCAGCTGTGTGTGTGTGTGTGTTTGTGTGTGTGTGGATGGTGTGTGTATTGTGTGTGGATGGTGTGTGTATTGTGTGTAGCACTACAAATCAGTCTTGAGCAGGCCAGCATTCTCGATTTGGTATACGATCTGGGTCTCCTTGTAGGTGCGTGGTTCCGGTTGCACCACATCCAATTTGCGACGCCTGCGCCGCTGTGCCACATGCCACCAGAGCAACAACAACAGGAACAACAACAACAACGCCAACAGCACACTGCCAGCCACAATATAACCCACATAGCTGCTACGCTGACATTGCTCCACAATCAGCTGCCTCAGTGGTGCATACTCCAGATCCCTGAGGGTCTGATCCCCCCCACTGGATCGCAGGAACCACAACTGTTCGCTGTGCTGGCGAAAGAACTCCAGACGCGGCACCGGCGGATCCACCTGCGTATCCAGCTGCTCACAGCTCCAGGCATTGCTGTACCGCAGTTCCTTTAAGCTCAGTCCGAAACGCTCATCGAACCACAATGGCTGCGGGGGGGTGAGCAGTTGGCTCTCCACCGTGTTGTTGTTGAAGCGCAGCTCGAGCGGCTCACTCAGCTGGTAGTCCCGGTGCACGGTCAGGCTGCGAAAGGCGATGTCGCTGGTCATACCGAAGTGGTTGCCCCGCATCGTAACCGCATCCCTGATCTGCCCCTCCAGCCACTCGCCATCGACGGCAGCGAATCGATTCTCGCTCAGGCTCAGCTTCGAGATGACTGCAAAGCAATGGGAGTTGTTAGTATCAGCATAAGGTATATATCTATTTATTCAGATCTGTTCTGAAAAACAACCAATCGTTTTGGCGATCAGAATTTGATTAAAAAAACAAATGGTCTGGTGCATATCTTCGGTGTTTTTTCAGCCGATCGATGCTGAATAACATTACGATCGAATAAAAAACTGCAAAGAATTTGCTGTTGCATATCTTCGCTGTTTTCCATTCTTTGCATAATATAATGTTATTCAAAAAGCGGTGGAATATCACCAGTGGAATATCAGAACAGATTACTTCCGGATTATTTTCATACTTACGCTTAAAAGAGAAGGCATGCGAATGCAGCTCCGCAAACTGATTGTTCCGTATGCTCAGCTCGTTGGTCACCTCCAGTTCGTAAAAGGCACGCGTTGGCACTTCTCCCGTAAAATGGCAATTGGCAATGATCATCTGTTCCACAGCAAACTTTTTGAAAGCCTGAAAAATTCAAATGGAGATTCTTAATGGAAATGAAATGTTTTCAATTACAACCGCTTTTTTGAGTCTTTAAACTAGTTAAGATAATCGATACATTAATTGAACCCTAGCTTTAAATCTTCTTGATTCGCTTTCAAGTCATCGCATAGTTTGTTGCATATCGAAAATTTCACATTTCTCGTCAGTTTTATTATCTAATTACCGAAATTTGTGTAGTCTTTTAAAAATATTTAAAAAATAGAGCCGTTTGAATTGAGCGTTGTTAACAAGTCAGTCAGTGAATCAGTTAGAAAATATATGGACGGGGCAGATCAGTGGGACGGAGGCTACAGTCGGACGTAACCGACAGTAGGAGACCCTTTACTTTGTCTACATGTACTCACAAACACAATCAGTGGCACACGCACGAAACTACACCACCACACCACCCCCCCTCTGCCTAGTGCGGCCAATTGTCCGTTCCATTTTTTCGCTATTTCTTATCCGATCGGAACCAAATTCACAGGGTCAATAAAATATGTCATAAGTTAGTTATATACCAAATTACAAGTCAATAGCTTTAAAGCTGTGGCTGCAGTAGCTTTTTGCGGTTTGCGGGGGAAGGGGGGGAGGTATCCAAAATTTAAAACAAACTTGTACTGCTTACTGATTAGAGGAACCTAAATCCCAAATTTGGTGTCCCTAGCTCTTATAGTTGCTGAGATCTAGGTGTTCATACAGACGGACAGACAGACAGACAGACGGACAGACAGACAGACAGACACACAGACGGACAGACGGACATGGCTATATCAACTCGTCTTGTCGACCTGATCAAGAATATATATACTTTATGGGGTCTGCCACGCCTCCTTCTGGGTGTTACACACTTTTTTAAAGTAAAGGGTCTAAAAATATATAGATACATGGAAAAGCTAAAATTATACGCTCAAAGGCTGACATTTCGCGTTTCTTATATGCAAATATTACAAAAAAGCGCTTTTAATGCTCAAGAGTTGTTGAATGCTTGATTGATAGTTGATTGATTGATTGATATACAAATGCTAAACACAAACTGCAGGTTTTTGATAATGTAACTAGCTTTATTTCCTAGTAGTACACTAAATTGACGTAATTGAAGTGAAGCATTAGCTCAATCAAGCGATTGATGACTATGTCAATCAAACTCACCTGACTCTCCATACGCTGTATGGTCACACCGTCCAGCTTGAGCAATATGGCACTATTCTTGATGGTGGTAAAACCGAACGGTTGCATCTGCTTAATGCGACCGCCCACAAATGAGATCTCCTCGATGTTGCCACTGATGGCAAGCGAATCGATAAGTTCAAAATTGACCTGATCGAATTCGATAATCATCGCCCGATTGCTGGCATCACGCGCCACGCTCAGGGCATTCTTATGTAGTACAAGTTTTTGGATATGCTTAAAACTGATCTTGTGCAGATGAGTGGTGTTAACGAGGCTATATGATTCAACTGTCAGATCGTGACAATTGCGTACCTCCAGCTGATACACAAATTTTTCCAAATATGGCAAGGTCAGTGGCTGACGGGGGAAGAGAGAAATATATACATATGTATGAATATGATATGTAGTATAACTTTGTAGCTGCATATCTCACCTGTTGCACGTTGTAGCAGTCGCAGGTGATCTTGTCGTCGTGTTGCGTGCATACGACCTTGGGCTCTGTTGCAATTGCCAGTGGAGGCAACCACAGGAGGCACCACAGCCACACCATATAGGTGGGATCTTTTAGATTTCTGATGTTTCGCATTGTTCTGTCTTTTAATTGCAAATTTTTATGCCGAATTTTGTTGAAGTTGGTTTTATTTGATTTATGGCAAATTATTCATACTCAGTGAGCTCCATTCGCACCTGTTGCCGTTTCTATTCTAAGGCTTTGACTGTTGATTCTCTTGCTACATTTCTATCTGTTTCGCTTTCAATGTTTATTTGTTTTCATTATTTTTCCCGTTTCGTTTCGCTGCGACCTGCGATATGTTTCATAAGCACTGATAAGCTACGACTTGTTGTTGTTGCTTCTTTTTGTTTTTTATCGCCGTAGGTGTTTGTACTTATCAATTTCTAGGCTCTCGCTCCCTCTCTGGCTATGTGCGCATTCATATTTGACTCAGATTCTGACTCACTGTAAACTGACACTGCAACTCCATTTGTTTATACTGGGCTGTACGCTCCAGCAATTCGCTGAAAAAGCTTACAGCTACACTGACAAAAATAAACGTTTTCCTGTAGAATTTCCATTCGATATGTATGATATACGCAAATCAAGTTTCTTTGAAAATATGTCCATAATACTTAAAACAGAAGTTGTAATATATAAGTAATACTCCATTTGGTGTACTCCGATTACCACTTAATGAAAACATCAACTCTGCCCCGCAAATCATTCAGATCCGTCGGACGGTTGTGGAATACCCTGTACTCTATATTTTCAATAAAATTTTATAAAAATGCCATACGATGCTTTTTCTTACTTTGTTGTCAGGACTATGGTTTAATCGCTGACAGAGGGCGAGCGAGGCAGAGATATTGCTTGGTTAATATCTTCTGGGTTCATTAACCGATTATTAAGGAGCTTTTTAGAATAGTTCATAATAATTCTGACGATTATTTACTTTAAATGTCCACCTTCTATGTTCAATATTAAGCTTGTTATTCAACTTATGTTCAATATTGATTTTGGTCATAAAGGGGGTGTGGCATCCCACATTCGAAATAAACGTGATCTGCGTATGGTATCTACTAGCTCATTTTGAGAACATTTAATCATAGAAAGCCAGTATTTTTGATGAATTTTTTTAATGGAAAGCCAGAGTCAGACAAATGCAAATGGTTTAGGTGGAAAGTGTACATTGGACTCGGTGCTTTTTTGTGTGCGATTGTTTAATAATTGTATAAGACTTTTCTAAGCTTTCTTATCAAATCTAAAAATTTGATAGACAGTGAAATCCGGTCCTTGTTACAATTGTAAAATTTCAGAAAGCACTACGAATCTACCTCGAACCGCAGTAAGTTTATTAATAACACTTTCCGTAGTCGTTCTGTTATAGGCGAAAACGCAAAAATACCAAATGTTACAAAAAAGCATACGGATTTTGTATCAAAGAATTAAAGGTATATTACTAGTTAGTCGCTTATCTTTGACCAAACTTTACAATGTATAAAAAATGTGGGGTCCAGTTTAACATATCTTTCATTTAAACCAATAATAATGTTAATCGATTTTATAGTAGTTTAAAATTGAGAACAGATAATATCTTCCGATATCTAGAGATGTTTTCATTGGTTAAAAATCGAGTATCAAACCTTCATTTTTGTCGACCAGTGTAATTTTGAGAAGTATGTCTACTTATCAGGTGATTAGAACTGCGAGTTTGTCTAAAATTGGAATACAATAAAAAACATTACAAACATCAAAGATTTTGCAATTTAATTGCTGCTAATGAAGATCGATTACCGCTAAACGTTTGGAATGCAAATAAATACCAAGTGTCCATCATCATCAGCCTGATGTATCGTAATGTTGTAAGAGACGAATGATCGATCTATATTAGAAAGCCCCACAATGAGGTAATTGAATCAGCAAAGAGTTTGTGCGAGGCAGAGAGACACTTGAATCTACAAACTATATATTTATATATATATTTGTAAATTCCATACGCTCCACGCTTAGTTGGTGGTCGTTGAACGTCTCCAATCAGCGCCAAATGCTGTTAATTGAATCCGGAGGTCGGCCCTAGAGCACAGTGCAGTACGGTTTTCAAATCAATTTCCAAACAGATTCGTCGCCACAGCACAAACATGAGCAATTATGCTTTGTTATTTGTTTATGGCCATTTCATTTGTTTATAGAACTTAATTTATACGCGAACATTCAGACAGACATACAGACATGTGGACAAATGTATGTATGTGTTGGATGTACTCGTATGTTATAGTCACATATACGACTCTTCTCTTCTCTCTTCTCGAGCTTCTCTCCCAACTTCCATTTCTACTTCTTCTCTATTCTGTTCT
This sequence comes from Hypselothyrea guttata, assembly GCA_035045125.1. NCBI lineage: Eukaryota > Metazoa > Arthropoda > Insecta > Diptera > Drosophilidae > Hypselothyrea > Hypselothyrea guttata. Next base: position 34,659 of record JAWNNJ010001330.1, read on the forward strand.
GTTCTATTCTATTCTATTCAGTGAAAGAGCTGTTCAAATATTTGCGCACAAGCCGCGAGATTCTTCATGTGAGAACTCGCCACCTCACTCATACTACAAACATATAGAATTTACAGCAGTTTGGACTTGGTTCATCATGCATGGATCATTCACAGTGATATCTTTTACCAATGACGTCATTCAACCCAAAGGAAATTGTCACAGATTCTAACTATCTAGTACTTCCTGTGTGACACATGAAAAACCTTTGAACCCGTTACAATGTTTCCAGAGTTTTTGTTTTACATGATATTATACTTTATGATTTGGATTCGATGATGTTTCGGCTTAACACCCTATAACTAAGTAAGCGCTAAGCTTTAGCTGATTTGTAAATGATCAGAGACAACAAGTCGCGGCAAAGTAAATAGAGCCAGAGCAAAGGAATGCAGAAGAAACAGCAAGAGTCTAGTTAAGCTGAACGCTGAAAAATACTTTCTACTTAAGCAAACAACTGAAGCTGCGCAGCTTTTAGCTTAACAGCGGATGTGCCACAGACACACACACTCACACACATACACACACAAGATCATTGAGTGTGTTAAAGTTGAAGTGAAAATGTGATTTGATGAACCCTTTGACTGCTCTTGTTGGTCGCTCTTGATTGTGTTCTATATGCCACAAGTGGCAAAAGGAAATTCAATAAAAGGAAAATTGCGTTATCCGCATGGAGAGCAGCGACTCGCTCCTATCCCCTCTCCTAGCTTAGCAAAAATTGCAATACTTGGCATCAATTAGTGTGCAATTATATTATGCCTTACACATTTCATGGATTTATTAAATCCCAAACGAACCGCGACTCGTTGACAATTACTCGTAAACATACACTGAGAATACTTTGTTCCAAATACCCAAACTCAGTATACTGTGAGTTATGGGCGGTGTTACTGCTACAATTAAAAGGAGAGACGGTAGCATTGACTGCAAATCTTATCGCTTCGTTGTGTACATTATGATAAATTTCATGATAAGATATTCACTCAGGCGGTTGGAACGGTCGCTGTATGTACAACAGCTGCTTTATTTTTTCGACATTTCCTGCTTAGTCAATGCTAAATCTGGATACATTACTGAGGTAATGGGAAAATAGGCGCAGCAGTTAAAAGGGGAATACATAAAAAGCTTTGACGAATTGAGCGCAAAAGCAAAAGAACCAAGTAACGTGTAGAAGGTTTCAAAAAAATAACGAGTAGACGCAAACGAATAAAAAGCTGCAGTGTAGTACCAGCAGAAATGTAAAGCGTAGACACTAATGAGTTAGAAGATATCAGCGGAATTGAACGAGTTAATACTGGCGAGTAGATAGTGATTACTCAAAAGTACCGAGTAGAGAGTTATGAGTAGTAGTGCACAGATAATCAAGATAAGAGGCAAAGCTTTGAGTGTACCAAAACTATCGGATGTAACGATTAATAAGATTCTTAGAAAAAGCTAAAGACCTATCAAACACTTAAATAAAGCAGAGTAGAGTGCAAGAAAAAAATCTAGAGAAGGGTCCAAAATAGAAAATGTATTGCAGAATCCACCGAAAATTGGCACAGTGATTAATTTAATGCCTATAGAGCAGAGAGAGCTAAGAGTTGAAAAAATATAAGCCTAATCGAAAGTAGTATAAGCAGAGTCTGATGGAGAATCTAAGAAGAATATAATTTTGCAAACTGTGTTAAAATTTTAGCTTATTACCTTAAAAATGAATGGAATAATCAGGTACTCCAAATTTAGCCTAAATTAATTTTTACTTTCAAAGCCATTTCAACTTTAGCTTTTTTTTCGTTTCGTCTGCTATACTCGACCGCTGAACTGTTATATTATGATCATAATCGATTTTTATCGGTTTAAGTTCTGTGATTTACGTTCGCAAAGTAAGTAGAAAGTAGAATATGTTGCTCTTGGACTGAAGCGAACAATGCAGCGCATTTACTGCCATTTTTGAACAACTTTACGTCAAATACGCGTAGCTTAGCAGCTTTCGAAAATTGTTGAAACACTTTGGGGCAAGAAACACTGGTTGTTGTTGTGTTTTGTTGTTGTTGTTGTTGTTCTCGTTGCTCAAAAGGCACTTAACGGACTTAATGTGTTTTGGTGTTGCTTTTCCTCATGATTTTTCTGCTGCTAACTTTGTTGCTTTATGTGTGCGCTTGTTTGTGATTTTTGCATTTCAGCTGAACTTTTCATAATTTCAATAGCAGTTTTAATAGCCGAATTGCTGCTGCTTTTTATACCCTGCACCCATTGAAAATGTATAAAATAAAGGTAAATTGTGTGTAATCAGATAAAGACATGAGTACATATATATTTTCGACCAGGTTGAGTCTCAGGAACTATAAGGGCTAGACGCATTAGATTCGGAATGTAGATATGTGGCAACCATACGCACATCAAGTTTATTTCAAATTTATGAAGCCACGCCTCATTCGTCCACTAATCAATAAAAACCCTAAAACTTGTAATTGTAAACGTTTGAGACTGTCCTTTAGCATACATATTCCTTGTCATGATAATAATCTATGTCGTAAGTTACAATGAAATCGGTTAATAAACACGGAAATCATTCAGGAAACTAAACGTGCTTAATCGGGCTTTCTGGACTGGGTGAAGTGCATGCTACAGTCGGGTGTGTTCGACTGATCGGCAACGGGCTTACTGGTACGTTTTGCTTTTCTTGTAAGCGAATTTCGTAGCGTTTTTAGCATTTTTATGACCCGCCCCAAGCAGAACTAAAAACAGATTTTTGTTTGTTGTGTTCGTCATACATTTAACCTTGAAATATCGAAAATTAGTATATTTGCTTTGGCTTTGGTGCTATATGGCAACATTGTGGTGGGCGGAGGGCGTAGGGGGGCGTGACTACACACATGGATTAGCGTAAAAATGTCATTTGTTTTCCATTCCTGAAGCTCACAAATTACCATCAATCCCACCTCCCTACCTCTCTCTGACAATCGCTCTTCTACGCAGTGTTGCCAGAAATAGCCAGATTTTACATACTACAAAATATCTGCAAAAAACCAGAATGGGCGGAGCAGATCAGTCGGACGGGCCCGACTGTCTTATACCCTGTGCCAAAGCTCGCGCTGCGCGCTCGCAAATACAGTATAAAATGTATTTAAATATTTTACATATAATTGAATTTATTTATATTTTGTGTTGATTAACCGATTTCAATGCGCTTTTCGAGATAGTTAAATATAATAGAAGAGAGTTTGTGTTCCAAATTACAACATTCTATGTTCAATATTACGCTTGCTATTTAACTAACTAACGTCAAATATTCAATCACACGCACAATTCAAGCGCCAAGCAACATGCTTGGTATTGCTGTCCCTCTCGCACGCTATATTACGTCGCTTATATCTCGTTTGTTTATAAACCGATTTCAATGCGCTTTTCAGGACAGTTAAATATAATATAAGAGAATATACATTAAACAATAACAACATCCTATGATTAATATTACGCTTGTTTCTGAACTTTTAAGTTCAACTATTGTGAAGCTTATATCTCCTGTGTTTCTTAACCGATTTCAATGCGCTTCTCAGGATAGTTAAATATAATACAAGAGAGCTTATGTTCCATGTTCCATGTTCCTTCTATGTTCAATATTACGCTTGTTATTCAACTTTTTATGTTCAAAAACACGAGGTTGTTTGTGTTTTATTGATTTTTGGGCGTCAAGGGGGCGTGGCAACCAATTTTCGAAATAAACTTGATCTGCGTAAGATAACTACCTATCTATAGCAACCAAAACGGCTTTTCTAGCTTTTGTAGTTTCCGAAATCGACGCGTTCATACAGACAGACGGACAGACAGACAGACGGACAGACAGACAGACGGACAGACAGACGGACAGACAGACGGACATCGCTAAATCGACTCAGCTCGTCGCCCTGATCAAGAATATATATACTTTGTGGGGTCTGCCACGCCTCCTTCTGCCTGTTACATACATTCTGACAAAGTTATTAACCCTGTTTTTCCCATTTTTCAAATGGGCACAGGGTATAAAAACCTTAATTAAATATATGAAAAATAAAGCAATTATGAAAAAAAGAAATACTTATAATACAAACTGTATCAGAATAAATGTATAATATATTTTAATATATATTTTTGAATGGAATTCAGAAACTAGCTAAACTGGCAACGCTGCCTCTACCGCCGCTTCGCACTCACATGCGAATTCCATAAGTGTTCTGTTCTTGTCTCTTTTCTTTTTTATTTTGTTTGTTTTGTTTTGTTCTGCATTCGTATGTGGGTGGCTGGCTGATCTCAGTTCTCAGCTTCCAGTTTCCAGTTCTCAGTTCGCTTATTGTTGCTTTTGTTTTTGCCTTACGCAATGCATGCAAAAAGCCGCAGCCAACTTAACGCTGCAAGAGAGCGCGGGAGGCAGACAGTGGTGCCAATTTAGCTAGTTTCAGAATGGTATTTAGCTTTTCAAGAACAGATTAATATATTCCATAATATATTATATGAATACTATATATTTATTTAATTTTCTAATATTTTGTAATATATCATATAAATATTTTTATTTGCAAATATTTGAAAATATATTTGCATTATTTAAAAAAAGCCTAGATTCGCACTTTCTGCTGTTTTACAAGTGCTTTTAGAAAACAACTAGATCTGGCGGGAAAATGCGATTTTGACCACAGTGCTTACGATCCTGCCAAAAATGAGCTGCTCATAGCACACATACACACACACTCGCACACACACAAGTGTTGCACTCTTGCTCTTCTCTCTCTCTTGCGTGCTCTCTCGCATGCAAACTAACAACAACAAAGAGGGAAAAAATTCTGCTCTTGCAGTTTTTATTACTTTGAACTTTTTGTTCGCTGCTTTATTTTGCTTTTCTTGCTTTATTTGATTTTTTTGGACACAAACACACAATTATATATGTATATATGTTTATATATTTATGTATATGCTGGTGGTGGCTTATAAACAAAAACAATCGCATGACAGCAAATACGGGGTAAATGTGAATTGTATTTGCATTCAGCAAAATACAAAACTGTGAAATCAGCGCACAAATTTCAAACAAAAACAACAAGAGGAAGAACTAACGCCAGGTCCGAGCTTTTTGGTTATCGCGACCGGCGTAAGCGCGTGCAAATGTCAAACTGAGCGCCAAAACGGACAAACGAAAAAACATTTGCGTTGCGACGTCAGCAGCAGCGGCGGCAGCAGCAGCGGCGTCAACAACAGCAGCGGCAGCGCTGCCAATTTAGCGGACTTCAGAATCGTATTTATGCTTATCATCAGTGCTGCCGAATCCGCTTTTTTCCGCCAGTTCTGACTGATGAAGATCATTTGCCAGCACAATTGTGAAACTGCGACAAGGAAGGCTACAGTCGGACGTAAACGACAGCAAGTGACCCTGCACTTTGTGTTTTCATAATCACTGCATCACTGTTACCCACACAGTTGCAATCCTTCGAGTCAAGTAAATTGCGTGTTCTATATCTTCACTGTTTCTTATTCGATCGTTATGCAATTCCCAGCATCAAAGGACTACTTATGTCATACGCTACGTACCTGCGAAATTACGCTTGTAGCTTTCAAATTGTGGTTGCTGTAGTTTTTTACGTTTAGCGGTAAATGGGGGGGAGGTATCAAAAATTTAAAACATATTTGGTCATCGGAGTACATAGGATTGCCAAAATACCAAAAATTGTGCCTGTAGCTCTTGTAGTTGCATATATCGACATGTTCATACGGATGGCCAGACAGAAGGACAGACGGACATGGCTATATCGGTTCAGCTCGTCGTCCTCAGTCGGAATATACATACTTAGTGGGGTATACCACAATTCCTTCTGGGTGCTACACACAATTTTTATTTGCACTAACCTAATAGACCCTTCAGTACTTTTTTAAAGTACAGGATCTAACAAGGATCAATTATAGGCTTGTCGTCATTATATTTATCGATATTTGCCCATAACAGTTTTAATTTACAGTACAAGTATATGAATAAAATAACTAACTTTTATTTTTATACCCTGTGCCCATTTGAAAAATGGGAAAAACAGGGTTAATAACTTTGTGCGAATGTATGTAACAGGCAGAAGGAGGCGTGGCAGACCCCACAAAGTATATATATTCTTGATCAGGGAGACGAGCTGAGTCGATTTAGCGATGTCCGTCTGTCTGTCCGTCTGTCCGTCTGTCCGTCTGTCCGTCTGTCCGTCCGTCTGGATGAGTGCGTAGATCTCAGTAACTATAAAAGCTAGAGCAGCCGTTATGGTCTCTTTTGAAAGGTGTATACCATACGCAGATCAAGTTTATTTCAAATCTTGAATGCCACGCCCCTGCCGCCCACAATGAATGAAATAAAATACATTCGCCAATTTAAAAGACACTGAGATATTTACATGAATTCTCTCTTCAGTAGTTGATAGGTCTACATCAGACACAGACGAGGCTTTCTTCAAATTTTTGATGCCACGCCCCCTTTACGCCTTAATCAATAAAAACCGAATAACAAGCGTAATATTGAACATAGAACGTTGAAACTCGGAATATATACTCTTGTGTATGGTAGTTACCTATCCTGAAAAGCGCATTAAAATCGGCCAATAAACACAAGAGATATGAAACAAAACAATATTACAGGCGTTACGCCGCTCGCCCTTTAGCAGCGCAGCCTGTAAAGCATGGCATACACAAAATGGAAGAAGAAGAACTGCTGCTACGCTCCGTGTGATAGTTTTAAAAATTATATTTAAAATATTTTATACTGTATACGCGAGCGCGCAGCGCGAGCTTTGGCACAGGGTATAAGACAGTCGGGCCCGTCCGACTGATCTGCTCCGCCCATTCTGGTTTTCCTGAAAATTGTTTTAAATTGTATTTTTTTGTGCATTTTCTAAAAAAAGCTTTTTTCTCTCGAAAAAAAATGGCAACACTGGCAGCACACACATATTTGCTCTCTCTCGACCGATCTGGCTCTCTCGTGCATACGAAAACTCTTATTAGGCAGCGCTCTTGGCAACAGCGCTGCGACTGCGCAGCAGCTTTCCGAGCTTTAAGGGGCCCATCCACAGGCACTTTTGATTGACAAACGTGTTCGATTCAAACAAAGACCATTTCCCACCAAAGAGGGCAAACATTTTTTCGAACATCATTTGTAAATAACTTTCAGCTGGTCAACATGTCAGCGAATAGCGACGCTGTGATTGCCTTAATATTTGCAAGAGAAAAAATGTGTAACCCTATTTTTCCCATTTTTTAATGGGTACAGAGTATAACAAGAGCAAAAATCATAACTTTTGGTATTACATAGCGCCGGCTCATTTTGCAGGCCATATATAAATTTAAGCAGCACTTTTTTGGCCAGTTTTACAAAATGTTTACGCTACGAAACTTTTCACAAATGATGTTTGATTGAACTCCACCATCCACAGTGAAATTTTTTGTTCAAACACAAACGCAAACAAATTGTCAAGTACAAAATAAGCTTCTGAGCAACGTCATCCACGCAAAAATGTCAAATCAAACACAATTGCCAATCAAATGTGACGTGGATGGGCCCCTTTAAGAATAGTTGTTTATTTATTTTATTTTTTTTTTGCGTTTTTGTTTGCTTTGCCTTTGCCGTTTGTTGTTTGTCTTTTGACTTTTGTTTGTTTGTTGTTGTTGTTGTGTGTGCAGCAAATACGCCATGGTGGTCTGTGGCTTTGTTGTTGCTGTTGTTGTTGCATTGATTGCTTGCGTCGCGTTTAATTGAATGCACGGCCGACGCGACGGCGCTGCCGGCGTTAAACCTGACACGCATCGCTTGACACTTGTTGCGCTCAGCCGCTGCCTTGGGGCAAGATCGGGGGTCAGTTATTAAAGAGCTTGTTAAGATCCATCAACCGCGGACCGACGAAGGGACAGACGCACGAAGGGACAGACGAACGGAATGACAGACGCACGGACGGATGGACGAAGGGACGGACGAACGGATGGAAGGACGAACGGACGGATGTAATGATGAACGGATGGACGGAAGGATGGACGGACCGACGAACGGATGAACGGACGGACCGACGAATGGATGGACGGTCGGACAGTCCAACGGACAGACAGCCCAACGGACAGACAAACAGACGAATGGATGCACTAATAAACGGGTATACAAATGAACGGACGGTCGGACGGGAAGACGCATGATCAATCAGTCAAACGGACAGGCAACAAATTAAGGGACCGACGGACGGAAAAATCAAGAAAACAATTAAATGATTTTTAGGTAGTGCTTTAAAATAATGGTGGATAATTCAAGTTTATTATTTTAGCACGAATTTTATAAATTTTCGCTTCCCACAGTTTCACAATTTTTCTAGCAAAAGCTCTTCAAAAACAGCCAGTTCTTTGCGGGAAAAAAGCGGATTGGGTGTCATGACTATAAAAGAACAAGTTCTCCAAAGAATTTGAATATAATCAAAATAATTAAATAACATTCAAGTGCAATTCTATGCCGTAGAGGCGCCGATTGCGATTGCAAATCGAGTTATACAATTTGCAGTATGCAAATTTGTCACAGTGGTTCAAAAGCAAGTCAAAGCCGATCAGTCGGAAGCGCCCTACTGTAGAATACCATGTACTCTATATTTTGAATATACATAGTTTTAAAATGTTTTACGAAGCGCAGCAGCAATGTTTCTTATTTACTTTTTTAGTGTACCCTGTTAAAATAAAATAAAATATGTATTTTAGTCTACGTGGAAATGGTGCATATCGAAAATTTAAATATTTAAATAAGTTTTTAATTTAACATTTGAATTGAACATTTAAATTTATTGTGTACCCTAACAAAACGGCTTATCTCATTCCATGAAATAAATGTGGAAATTGTATTAGTATGCGGGACACGCGAAATGTTCTTTGTTTAATATAATTCTTTGCTTCGCCATATCTGTATAATGTTTATAATGTATGAATATTACCCATATAAAGTAATAAATAAAAAACGCAATTTGTTCATTTTGTGTTCATTTTTGTGTTTTTTTTTTCATTTTCATTTTCTATTTCTATTTATAATTTTTTTGTATAATTAAATATAAAATATATGTACTTAGTGATTAATGTGTTTTGTTGGGATATGCATATTTAAAATATTTATCAAAATATGTATATATTGATGTATTACTTGGCTATCTGAACCTGAAATCTATTTGTGATGTATTAATTTCTGAAGTTTTGCTTGAACGCATTCAGTCTGAAATTTGCAGTCGTTAGGTCTATATTATCATATCATGGCCCAAACGTTCACCAACACTGGCACGCCTTATGAACCTACCTATTTACAGGCCGTTCTTGTTATCGATAACGTTCAAATTGGTTTATCGGTTGCGCTGTGCTTTTGGTTTCGATCTATGTTTGGGTTTTTGTGCAGTTCACGTTGTTTGCCGCAAAATATGTTGTAGGTGTATATTTGGTTTGAATAAAACCAAACAATCGAAGAGCTAACTTTTTTATCGATATTATTTATCGATTTTTCAAAAGCAACTGTTGGAAAACCGGAATTATGTAAAACTTTTGTTGAAATACTTATTTTTCGATATTGGGATTAATTATATCATGTAAAAACTTTAAAAGGCAACGCTTCAAACGTGCATCCGACTAATCGGTTAAATCCTTACCGATTTTCAAATTCTTCAATGGCATAACAATATAATAATTGTTTTTGCTCTGCAAATAACAATTTTCCCTAGAATATTAAACAGTTTAAATCTCAACAAACATATCGAAAGCCAACAAAATATATAGACAATATATGCAAATATCAAATAAAATAATGACTCAATTAATATTGTAAAACTTGAGAAAGTGGTGACGAAAAGCCAACATTTTTTGTGAAAACCCAAAACAAGTTAAAATTTCTGCTTGGTGCAGTTTTAAAAACCTGAATTGTTTTTGAAAAGAAGAATTAAATTTTTTAAAATTTGTTTTTGCAAAAAAAAGGAAAAAAACGAATGTGGGGACTAAATCACAGCTGAATACGTCCATTTCATGTTGTGTCTATATGGCCAGGGTTGATGTGGATTTTTGGAACAGTTCGGATGTGTGTGTGTGTGTATGTATGTGTCAGGGACCGTAAATAATGATTCTTGCTGAACTTTTTTAAATGAACAAATCAATTACTTAGAATCGTCATACAAAAAAGAGGACAATATCCTTTTTATCCTTTTCGACGATCTCTGCAGGGTTTTTACGATTTTCTTTAATAATAATGCTTAATTTTGAATAATGAGATTCCAAATTATAAGTAATAATTATTTTTGAGTAAAAGAAATAAAAATCATACATAATAATTATTTGTTTTGCTTAAAAATAATTGTTACTTATAATTTCGAATTTAATTATTCATAATTATGGGTGATCATTAAAATCAATAAATATTGTAATTATCACGTGATTTTTGAATAAAACTTGTAATGATTACGGTCCCTGGTATGTGTGTATGTGTTTTTGTGTGTTTGTGTGTGTGTATGTGTATCACAAGTTGTATTCGTATTATATACTTTTAGGCATCGGCATACTCGATAACATCTTCGATTTTGACAGTCTCATTGCTGCCACCGGAATGATCGGAGCCCGAGTCCGGCGGCAATGCGGAGGCGCCCCGCATATCCATGTGCTCCATGGCAGCCAGGCTGGCTGCCCCATCCAAGCACTCAAAGCTCTGTTTGTGTGCCTCGTGTTGTTGTTGCTGTTTGTTGTTGTTGTAGTTGTTGTTGTGGTTGTTGTGGTTGTTGGCAGGATAACGCATCTGCAGTTGGCTTTGTGTACGGGCGGAGGTCAGCTGATTGGGATGAAATTGTGGCATAGCCTCGAGATCTTGACGCAGGTCGCGCACATGCCGCTGCACGGGCACGGGCGGCAGGGGCGCTGTTGCAAGGGGCGTGGCACTGGGCGTTGCACGCCAGACGGGCGTGGCATAGCTGGCACTGTTAGAATGCGATTGGTACAGCACATGGGGCAGCTCCGGAACGCGTCGAGGGGGGCTGCAGCTGGAGCTTGTGGACGGTAATTGATACAGTTGCTGTTGCTGCGAGGGCGGCAGCGGTTGGCGCAGGGGCGTGGCATATTGTGGCATGGCCTCGTAAGCCGGTGGCATCTCACTGGCATCTGCAAGTGCAGGAAATGGCATTAGACCATGGCAATTTCGAGATGATAGATTGAGCAAGGTAGTGGGAGTATGTGGAAAGAGAGCGAGCATAGAGAGAAAGATAGAGAAAGAGGGAGAGCGAGCATAGAGAGAGCGAAAGAGACGAGCAGAGAGAGAATGAGGGTGAGATTTAGACTTATCCGATCTAGAGCTACAAGAGCGAATTGCTAAATCTGTAGTCTAGTAATCGGTGCTGTGAACTGCGTTACGATCGGATAAGAAACAGCGAAGATATGCAACAGACAATATTATTGACCGTGTTGGGTATTATGGAAACACAAAGTACAGGTTCTCCCGCCTTACTGTTTGATACCCTATTTTTTATCTTTTAAATTACCTATGTGTGTGTTCTAAATACTTATATCAAATTTAAAATTAATTTGAATATGTATTTAACATCAAAAAAATGTAGAGTTGAAAATAGTAACATTTGGAATTATGATACTGAAAGATTCTATACTAGGCTCTAAAATATATTAGTTTTATTAATGGAAACATTTGAATTATGGTTATTTTTTGGACAAAAACATAGAGAGAGAAAGGGAGATGAGAGAGAGAGTGTGTATATGTAGAGGGAAAGAGCGCGCACCATAGAGAGTACCAATCACCAATTAACTACTAAAAGTGTGTAGAGTGCTAACTTACGATTTAGTTTGTGATCAACGTGTATATCTTTTGCATAGATGCGATCCATTTACTCAGTATGTGTTTGCCTTAGTACCTGTTTGTGTGTGTGTGTGTATGTATGTGTATGTGTGTGTGTAACTGTGAGTATCTGTGTTGTAAAATCGTATAACATTGACTATTCACAGTCTGAGCTACGTTTGCTGGCTAAAAGTGCTATTATTGATATGTGGAACGCATGTGGATACTCTTGTTGGACACCATTCAACTATTCATCCAAGTCTCTGTACCGCATACGAATTATATTCAATAACTATGTATATGCAAATGGCTTGTGGATGCTATGTGTATCGCATGTGTATTTTATGCTTACAAAAAGATGCCATATTGCCATTTTGTCACGTGTATTCTATGGAAAGTGTGTGTATTGATTGCAATTGCATAAATACGCCAGTTAGTTGTGGATTGTATGTGAATTCCTACACATGAGTTCAATTTAAACCTGTGAGTTTGGTATGCTTTTGTGGATTATAAGAATAGATTAACTTTATTATTGTAAATCATACGCCAGCATTTAACAAGAATGCAGCTATCAGCCGTAGCCATGTGGCACGTAAGCTATTTATCAGGAATAATATACCTAAAGTCGACATGTGGATCCTAAATATGTAGAACGTAAGCTCTACATATATGTGTATGTGGATCTTATGTGGATATCATAAGGATTACAAATAGACACTGTAGCCTATTGTGCTCTAAACATAATTAGAGCTTGTGACGTTGCATAGTTTCGATAAGAATCAATCTATTTTCGTGGTTATAATACAATTACAATTTATAGCTTAACTAATATTATTTACGGTTATTGGGGACCAATATAAAATTCACCTCGATAATTACACGTAAATCAAATGGAAAACATAAAAAAAATTTGTATTACACAGTGGCCCGTTTTACATACAACAAAAGGGGGACAGATATGTAGATCTTAACTTATGTGTTCGCTCACAGCCAAAATAAATAATAAATAATAATAATACAATATTAATTATACCACATACATATTCGGAAATAAAATTGAATTAGTCAGGTGTAACATAAAACAAAGGAAATCATAGTGAAAGGAATTGAAATTTTGTTCGAGGAGTTTCCAATAAAAATGTAGGGATAAATGATCGATTCTCAGTAGGGGCGTCGAAGCGGACGGTCGGGTACAGTGGGCGGCATTGTGGGCATACGGGGCTCATAGTAGCCGCCATACTTACTCGCTGAGTTGAATGGCTCCGAATAGACATTGATCGCCATGGGATCGAGCGGATCGGATGGTGATGAGTATACATTCGAGAGCAATGGCTCTGCATAGATATTGTCCTGCACGTTTGACAGCTCACTGGGAGCCGTTGGCTGTGTGGAATGGCCAGAGTTTGTGGCGCTTGTGGCATAGCAATCGCTGCCACTGATCATCATGTGATGGTCTTGTTCAGCCTCCTCGGGATGGACGCGCTGCAGATGATTGCATAGCACCTGGTTCACTGACGGAGGTAACAGATCAATGTATTTCGATGTCAAATTGATAACGGTGCTCTTACACTTATTGGGCGGCAGTTGATTGTTGATCAACTTCTCAAAGTCTTTTTTCACTTCATGCGGCACTTCGTGCTTCAGTGTTTTTATATCATCTGGCGGCAGAATGCAAGCTTCCTTGTTTGTGCTCGATGGACATTTGCATTTTATAATGCAAATTATAATTCCAAAGACAATGGCAATGATCCCAGCCAAAGCAATACCAATATAACTCAAAAATGTCCAAATGGAAGAGCCACTATTCAAATCATCGAGCTCCGCCTGCGTGATGAACTTCCCTTGATGCCATTTCATGATGCTGCCGTCGACACAACGCAATTTGGTGCGATTCTTGCCACATGCCTCATGCTCATATCGCCTCAAATGCACCGAGCTCGCATTGAAACAATTTTGCAGTCCCTTTTCCAGCTGGCAGTAGAGCTCCGAGCTCAAATCGTGATCGGTTAGTGAGGACAGAAAGCTCTTAGTGTCCTCACAGCTGCACATGCGGTTCAACGATATCTCACGCACCTCACATTTGCTAAAGTTCAGACTGTTCGGCTGCGGATTACCCACATTGTTGTTGGCGAAGCTACAGTTGGAGCTGCGTGATGTCTGCTCCAGCTGTATGGCCGCAAAGTTGGCAAATCGGTTGTCCTCGATGGCAATATGATCGTGTCTGATCACGTGCAGCCAGTTATTGCCCAAATGGGTGATGGTATTACCCTCGATGTACACATACACGCTGTACACGCTTATCGCTCCCTCCTTGATCGTGTCGATGCTGTGAAGTCGGAGAAACTCAAATTAGTACAAAATGGTGTCAGGTATAATACGATAATTATCTAAGTGTTTCAATACATCAGGACATCAAATAATACTAATCAGTATCGAATAACTTAGGTGGTTGAGCTCTGTTTCTTTTTTACTTAAAAGACTGAAAAAATAAAAGAGAATACTTAAAAAGAGTACTTATTTTTCTTTTATTTACAACTTGTCTTTTCTATTATACCTATCTCTTTTGGTATTAATTTTTACAACTTTCAGTCAGTCAGGACAAACAGTTTTAGATATAGAGTAATTTTCATCTTGTATTTATGAGTTATTCAATATAGCCAATTCTTGTCATCTATCAACTTATCAATGCTTAAAATTCTTTTAATTTTCCTTTTTACCAATTCTGTCTTGAATACATTCTTCGAAACAGTCTGTCATGGAACATTCAGTTAGTCAGTCAGGAAAAACAGTTTTAGATGTACAGATTTCAAATTTCCATTATTACGAATTATTGTATTCTTATACTATGAAGCTCGTTCGTAAATATAGCTTGTTCAAAGTAATTGCTAATTGAATCAATTTATAAAAATGGCATCATTCAATCGAATGAATTCATTTGCAATTTTATTTCATTCAAACTTTTAAAATATTACCAATCTCTGGACATTCAATCGCTTTTTCTTGAACTATTTGGGCATATTTATTTCTGTCAATTCCTTAGCTGAATCTTTCTTTCTTGTCTGTGTCCTTAACGAAATATTTATTTAACAAATTCTACAACTAATCGTCACAAGAAATTCATTATCTCACTCAATCATCAGTCAATCACCGTCAATCTTTTAGCCTATATCCGAATTGTATCCCTCAACTGTTAGGTATTGGAAACTTCTGTATAGTGTTTCAAACTTACCTGTTATGCTTGAGGGTCAAATTTGTAATGCCGCTCCCCATAATCGCCTTACTGTCAATGGTGCCAATTCGTGTGCCTGTTATGGAGACATGTTCACTGTGAAGTTTACTGGTAAAGGCGTACGCTTCGATCTTATTGATGCGACAATTATCGAAGAAAAGCTCATTGATGTTGGTCACGGCGAAGGCATTACGCTGTATGGTGCCAATGGTGCAATTGAGAAAGCTAATCTTATCCATAGATACATCAAAACTATCGATTTCTTCAATAGTCGATTGCTCGATATGCAGCTGAAAGAGAGAGAAAGTTATGTATTTGTCCAATCTGTTGCCTCATCATATCCTATCTCACTTACAGTCATATTGGCAGGCTTGAAGGCTTTTTTATCGATCTGCAAACTACGTATGTTCGTAAATCTGCAGTTCATGTTCATATCTTTAAATGCACTAGTGTAAACTTTCACAAGAGCACTGTTTTTCACGTGTAGTTTTATCTCCCCACCTGCAGAATATAGATAATATACGTATATATATGATTATAACAATGTTCGTACAGATTTTACATTAAGTATGATATTTATGAAGCAGAACAACTTTTAACAGCGGACTTTTAAGTAATTGGATTAATTTGTTATCTTAAAGCTTGGCTGTTGCTATAAAGCTTGACTCTTGAATTGTGTCCAAAAGTTTCGTAATAAATCTAATAATAGCAATGTCATATTACAATTTCACTAGCTTTAAAAGAGCTATTAGTATTTATCGGCCAATTCCATTATAGGCCTGTTGCTCTGCTTCATATCAAATACAATTTCTAACTGCTAAAAGCTAATCGTCAAAGCTTACCGGAGAACGCATGTTCACGCAAAAAGACATTGCTCACGCCATTGATAACCATCTCCGGATAACCACCAAAGTTGCCACGGAAAGCATCGTGTGCCAACTCGATCTGATCGTAGCCATTGGCATCGTTCATGCCCTTGACCTCAAATCGATTCACACGATTCTGCCGAAAAAATCCGCCGTGCAGTTGGAAATGCGTGTAAGCCGCCAGCTGCACTTCCATGCCCGTAATGCTGGCCGGTATCATATACGTGCTATTCCATACGGCAGACAGCTGTAAGCGAAATCGAGAAAGAGAAATTAAAAAAAAATTGACATATAGATACATATGTTATGTGTATAATTTATAAATCCAGCAATTCTTAAGTGGGTGTATCAAGAATATCAGTTAGATTGTCGTCATCGACAACAGCTACGTCGATTACCTTAGGCTCGACAATACTATTAATATGCTTAGCATAATTATACTCTCTAATTATTAAAAATGGGTAAAAACAGGGATAATTACTTAGGGTGAATGTATGTAACAGGCAGAAGGAGGCATCTGTATGTATAAACGCGTTGATCTCGGAAACTATAGATCCACCACCTACCGGTGGTATAGGTATAGATCAAGTTTATTTCAAATCTTAGATACCACGCCCCCTTTTACATCATACAACATCGATAAACCCCACGTAACCAATGTAAAAATGAAAATAGAAGGTTGAATAACGAGCGTTATAATGGACAGAGGTAATTCTACGAAAGGCTGCGTCTGACTGATCTGATCCGCCCAATAATTTTATATCACCTTGAACATCTTTATTAGACTCGTCTTTTTAATATAATATTTTAAATATCATCTTAATATTATCGATCATTTTATTGAAACATCATCCCTTATATAATTCCTTTAGAACATATTACAGATGTAGGATCGTAGATCTCGAAAACTATAGGAGCTAGAGCGTCAATTTTTAAAAAACTATATAGAAACATTTCTGTTAAGCTTGTATAATACTATTTTCAAAATATCTGAAATAGTACTATAGTACTATATCTGTATCCTTAATATCATCAACATCTCTTATCATTCTCCAAATTTGGCAATACCAACTTTAATAATCACCCTAATATTATCCCTTACATCTGCCTCCACATCTTTTGGAACAGATTCGTCATCATCATCAACAATATCATTGCCATCAAGTTGATCATCATCAACAACATCATTGCCATCGACTTCAGTATTCGTCTTGTTTCTGTTTCTGTTTCTGGTTTCAATTCCTTTTCGCATTGTTGTGTTGTTGCTGTGACGCTTGACTTACATTTCTTGTATTATTTTTAAATGTCTGTTGTCGCGACAACAGCAACAACAACAACAACAGAGAGCAGCAGCAACAATTGCTGCAATGCAGACAACGGCAAGTTGACCGCAACGTTCATTGCTCCAGCCCCCTGGTGGCTCAGCGAGAAGTAATTTTCTCATTAAATTAAAAGAAAATAGTTTGACTCCCAACTGCTGGGGTGACGGCAGCAACAACAGCAGCAACAGCAACAACAACAGCAACAACAACAGCAACAGCAACAACAATGCAACGTGAGGCATGGCTGATATTGCTGGTGTTTCTGTAGATTGTACTATCGTTGGGACAGTCTCAGATAGCACACGCATAGCCTATATATGTGCATACATTCATACATACATACATACATTCATCAATACAAACATACATACATATATGTACATATTCCTTCACAACAGCAGCAACTTCTCTGCGTTTGGTCCATGTGCTTTGAACAATTTCATCAGTTAATGAAATCACTCTACGTTACAGCAGTTTAACAGCTGTTACTGTTACAGCTGTTGTTACTGTTACAACTGCTGTTAATGTTACAGCTGCCGCTACTGTTACAGCTGCTGTTACTGTTACTATTACAGCTGCAGTTACATGCGGCTGTAACTGTTACTTTTAAATCTAATAGAACTATTTGCTATCTAATATATTTATTTATGTTATTTAATTTTTATATTTTATTTTGAGAATGTGAGTTTGTTGAGCGCCTATCGCAATTGATTTGTTCTTATCAAATGTTTATTGAATTAGATTCCTTTGTTTATAAACTCGGAACAGGTGTCTTGCACGTAAAGTGCACTGGATATATTACGGATCTGTGTTTGTGCTGGAATTTATATACATATACATATGTATGTATGTGCGTGTCTGCTTGACTTCCGCGTCATTGTCGTGAATCAAAGAGAAACAACAGGTCTTTAGCATTGTTGCCATACGTGGCCCACAAAGGAGAGGCCTATTGCGACAGACTTGGGTGGTTAACACCTGAGGCCGACTTAGAGCTGGGCTAGCCCAAGATATCTCCGTGTAATACACGTAATACGTGTATTTACAACTGTAAATTGCAATTACTTTACTTTACTTTTACTCTATCGTTATCTATGGATGATTCATTATGAACTATAGGGGCTTTCTAATTATAACCTGAACCCATTGAAATATGGGAAAAACAGGGTTAATAACTTTGTGCGTGGGAGAGCCTATAAACTATATATTTTTCACTGCGCGTTATCAGATTAGCGGATTATGTGTGAAATATATTATCAAAGCTATGTAAAATTTTTCCGAAATAATTTGGTTATTTCTCAAAGTAAAATACAAACATAAGATAGAATGCAATTTGATTATACATATATAGATTATTATAATTCCATAGGAATTTTTTTCCAATTTATATATCCATATATCGTATAGTTTCTTAAATCAGATGATTTCATATTTTAAAGGGAATCTTTTGTATATATAAATTGAAATATTACACATCACTATGGTATAAATTACTACACATAACAGTAATAGTACACCATAAAATAAAGTATAATAAAAATTTTTATATATTCACAAAAAAGGGAATCTCAAAAAAACTGCTTAAGTTCATGTTAGAATAGATAGATAGTTATAATATGTAATGTTTGATCAAACTGAATTCATTGCTTACTTTGTAAGCAGTTTCGATTGTCACGCGTCCATCCCCAAGCCATGGAGTTGACTGTTTGCTAGAACTGTGCCCAGCTGCGACAATTCCAAAAAGAAGGAATAAAAAAAATAAAAAAAAATAACATAAATAAATAAACCGGAGACGCACTTGTTGTGCCTCTTCCCCCCTGTCCCCGCAGTCCGGCCCCCTTCTCCGTCAGATTTCTGCAGAGATTTCAGACATTTGCTGTTTATTATTGTAACGACTACGAGTGCAAGTATTGGTGTGTGTGTGTTTGTGTGTGTGTATGGTGTCTGTGTCTTCCCCCGCATCGCTGTTGGCCCCCCTGTTGCCCCCCTGTTGCCGGGGCTTGTCATTGCAGCCATCCATCAGTTTGCAATTGCCTTTTTTACACGCACAAACACGACATATTGGGCGCAATTTCTTTCAATTGCTCCAGTTCTTAGTTCACAGTTCTCGATTCTCATTTCTCATTTCTCAGTTCTCAATTCTCAATTCTCAATTCTGAGTTCTCTGCTCTTGTTTCTGATTCCTCTGTCTAAAGCGGAAATCTCAATTATGTTGTGTTTGTTGTTTTTCCACTCTCTCTCTCTTTCTCTCTCTCCCTCTCTTTCTCTCTATTTGCTTGTTTGTCTGGCCTTCTATCTCTTGTGTATTTATATTTGCCGCCTCCTCCTCCCTCATCGTGCTTAATGTCTTGATATGACGCATAAATTTATCAAATGCCCACAAAAATAAACAATATCTACATATATAAGCATACTCTTTTTCAAATGATACCCTGGAAATTGGCATAAATTAAATTAATATTTTATTAGGTAATTAAGTTAAAATTTTTGCTTTAAATTTTAGTTTTTAACTTTTACAATCATTTTCAATCGTACTCTTTAGAGGTATTTTATATTTTTGTAATTTAAATCGAATTTAATCTGTTCTTAATTTGATTTTGTTTTATTTAATTTAAAGGTAGTTAATTTTAGTTTATTTTAATTATATCCTTGTTTCGTTTCGGTTTTTTATTTTAAGTTTAATATTCAATTTGTATTTTATTATTTAGTTAGTTTTATTTTGCATTGTTTAATATAATTTCCATTTTTTTTTAAATATTATTATTATATTTTAATAAAAATTTGTTATATCATATCATTTTTTCGTTTCGGTATATTATTTTAATTTTAATATTCTATTTGTATTTTATTATTTGTTAGTTTTATTTTGCATAGTTATATATTTTTTTTTATTGAAATACTATATTTATATTTTATAAAATTTGTTTATGCTTATCGATTTGTTAGTTTATTTATTTCCGCTGTTTATTTAATTCCTTCGTATTGGAACAATACGTTTGGTTTATTTCTTTTATTTTATTTAAATATATATTGTGTTAGTCATAGATATTATTTAAGTTGATTTTATTCCTAATGTGATTTTATTTATGTTTATTACTTTTATAAATTTTGTTGTATTTGGTTTACAGATTTTTAATTTTATTTATATAAATTATATTATTTATTATATTATTACTGTATTATTTAAATAAATTCAATAAAGATTTTTGTTGTTATTTGATTGATTTCCTAATATTCTTAAATTAGTTTTTATAATGAAAATAAAAAAAATACGTAAATTTTTTTTGCCTGACTTCTAAAAGTACTATATAAGAAAATCCTATTATAATTTGAAGCAAACAAAACTTGATGAACTTGCAGGGCGAAAAACTCCAATGTTAGGATCGGTGAATACTATATACAAGCAACGATGTGTCTGAACGCGATGTGTATATAATGCCACAAGTTGTCTAAATATAGACAGCTTATGTTTGAACTTTTCACAACGATGCACTTTTCTCCAGATTCCGTTGCGCCGTTATGCACATTTTCCGGCGCATTTTTGTCGCCGACAAACCAAAAAAAGAAGGAAAATAAGAATTTCGTAAAATTATATTTAGCATAAAAGTGGACAGACGGGAAGAGGAGAGAAGTGGAGCTAGAGCTGATCCAAACTTCTAGCTATTCTAGGTGTTGTTGCTAGCCCCTTGCCTTGTTCCGAGAGGGGGGAGGGGGAGGGAAGCGGAAATGGCAGCCGACGCTTGAATGAAAGTGCCAAACAACAACAAGAATATACAAAAATATACATAATAAATAAGGAAAAACAAAGCCAATTAAAAATAAATTATGATGTGCATTTGGGCTTTTGTGGCCTCAAAAAGTAGCTGTAGCACGGCAGAAAACCAGACAGAGACAGCGAGACATTGCGAGAGAGAGACAGCGAGAGAGAGAAAGAGATGCTGTCGCACATGGTGGGAATATTTGTAATGTTCTCTTAAGTATTTCATACACACTCACCCATACACCCATACACATATGGCCACAGCATGGCCCAACAGGATTTTCCAGCAAAAAACAAATACAAAATTCGGTTTTTTTATCGGCAAAAACAGCAAGGGCTCACTTGAGATCTCTTTATCCTGTCTTACATACATGGGTATTATCTGTAAGATACAAACTGTGGCTGATAGTGACAACCATCTCAAACATTGTCCATTTCCCCCATGCTAAATAAGCGTTGTTCCTGTACCAAATACTCAGACACGGTGTAGGCACATTTTGTGCAAATCTATTTTGAAATAAACTGAATTCATTGCGATAATTTAAAATATTTCAAATAAACTCGGTTGCTATACCTTTATAAATGGATTTAGTTTTTACACCCTGTACCCATTAAAAAATGGGAAATGCATTAATAACTTTGTGCGAATGTTTTATTCCTGTACCTTAAATAAGTGCATTAAGGTATTATCTAACATAGTCCCGGTTTATTTTCTTTTTCTGGAATTTCGATAGAGTTGCTGTCTCGACTTTGGTGAAGGAAATATCAATAGCATATTTAAACAAGCTTCCTGTTTCGATTAAGTAATTTGAATAAAGAAAGATCTTCGTTTATTTGACGGGGGATTTAATTTCCAGTTAAACAAAAGCATCAAAACACTTGCGAATTTTTTAGGGGCATCCAATTGACGCGTAAACAATAATTGTCGCCGCGGTTTCAATTTTCGTATATAAATAATCGCTTGAAGTGCTTAATGGAAACTTTTGCGAATTTTTCATGGGTTTCCGATTTCTTTGGTGTAGTATGCCTAATCAATACCAAGTAAATGGCAAGTTTGCGTATTGAAATATCATAAAAAACGGTCTCAAATTAAATAGAAATATAAGCAGTAAATTTCTTTATGGAAATATGGCTCATTTTTTTTTTTTATGGAGGAAGTTTTAAATTTTAGAAAAATAAACATAAATTTGAAAACTTTGCGCATTTCCAAGGGGTGCCAAATTATATACACAGAGAAAAACTCAATAAGGGCAATGCGGAGATTTATGTAAACAAAAAAAAAAAAAAAAAAAGAATGCAAAAATATGCGGGGGAATTTTCCGCATAAATTCTAAACAAATAACTTGAGGCATATTTGGCCTTATATTTAGTTTACGGAAATATTGGGCAACTGTTGAAAGTATATGCACTTTGTTTACAAATATGCTAGTAGATTTATGTTTTATAGAGAGGATTGTTTTTGTTTCAATATTTCAGAAGATGGGCTATTTTTGGCGCCATCTAGAGACAATTGGAAGTTTAATTGGAGTGCAGAGAGACAGACTGAAGTGGAAGTTAGCGCTCATTTGCCACTTGATGGATTTTCCATTCCGATTCCCATTCCCATTCCCATTCCCATTCCCATTTCCATTTCCAACTCCAGTTCCATTCTCAATTTCCATTGGGTTTCCAAGTAGTTTTAGTGGCCATTTGTATGGCATTTAGACACACATTTCTAAAACAAACAGACTCGCATTTAAGTGCCTTCAACACTTGCATGTTTATGTCTGGCTGCTATCAAAATGGAAAAATCGAAAAAAGAGAACAGAAGAAAAGCGAAAACCGAAAATCGAATCGAAACATGCTCAATATTCGACAGCAAATGAGGGAAATTTGTGGAAAAGATGTGCAACATGTTATGCATTTCGAATAGAATTTCCAGAAAATTTGTTCAAATTTTCGTTTCGTTTGTCAACTTTGCACATTGCCCCGGAGAGTTTTATATTTATTTGGATGGCGTGGGCGGTGCGTGCTCGTACACTCAGAGAAATAAAGAACGATGCGTTTTACAAAATGAAACTTGTTTTGTTCTAGAGTTCAATTACAAATCGGCATAGAATCGTACTTAAATTCAGATTATATATATATGAATCGTAACTTATTTGAATCTTAAAAGTTCATAAAAATATTATCAAGAATTTTAAACGCACATGCTGAAATGAAGAATTTTCAATTTCAATTGATTTAAGTGCGACAACTTTTGGTTTTTCTCCCAGTGTATGTGATCATTCTGTTCCACAGTTCATAAATCTCATGTAGCTACAAGATGCCGATAGAAGCACACAGATACACACAAGTGCAGCTCACTTGTCACGTCATCAGCAGAATAACAACAATTGTCTAGCTCACAGATGCCACGCCCCACATCCGGTGTGCAACGCCTCAGTTTAGCTAGAACTTAGCTTTATATTCCACTTGCATCCGGAAATATCAGAGAGCATCGAGCAAGTGCCTAACGATATGACAAATTCTCAGCTGATTGTTATAACTCTATAGCTCTCTAGCGCCACATCAGTCCGCACTCACACGCACTCGTACACACACTCACTTTATTCACTCACACTCGCTGTATTCACACCTGATTCATTAGCATAACCAGTCGAACTGGTCGCCGTAGAGTTGTCTTTATTCTCAACATTCTGCAGCAATTGTAGCTGTTAATTGGTCTCTTGTTTACGTTTCCAATCATTCATGAGTGTGTATGAGTGCGAGTGCCAGTGCGAGTGCATGAGTATGAGTATGAGTGTAAAACGATTCATAAGCTGAACGTAACGAAACCACTTTGATCATTCAATATTGGCAAACAGCTGCCCAAAATAAACACAAACGCACTACGAACATTAATAATAAAGCTCTGACATAGAGCTTTAAGCTTTAATTAATGTGAAATTCTCGCTAATTTTTTACTGGCCCAACTCTCGCTGGCACAACTTTCGTTGGCCAAAGTATCGATGACCGAACTCTCACTGGCCCAACTCTCTCTGGCTCAACTCCCTTTGGCCCAGCTCTCGATGGCCCAACTCTCAATGACCGAACTCTCGTTGGCCGGAATATCGTTGGCCCAAACCTCGCTGCTTAACTCTTGATGGGTCAACTCTCGCTGGCCCAACTCTCTCTCTCTCACTTAATATATTTGGTTTACTTGGATTCATTTAAACTTTTAGCTGTTATATTTTATGATTATTAGTTATGAGAACTAGAAGAATTGCAAAAGACACAAACTATTTAAAGCGAATAAAATACAAATATACTAAAAACTTTGTCAAACTGTAAGAAAACGTTTGGCACACTGGCATACATATGTCTGTATGTACTTGTACAGATCTACAGATATATACTTTTATTTATTTGTGTAGTTAGGAGCATTTAGTATGCACAAGCTGACAAACTGACAAATTAATTGAGACACAGCCAGAAACACACGAAGATGTAGACAAGGACAGCCACAGAGAAACAGAGAGAAAGAAGAGAGAGAGAGAGAGAGAGAGAGAGAGAGAGAGAGAGAGAGAGGGAGGGAGAGAGAGAGAGAGGAGAGAGAGAGAGAGGGAGAGAGATATTGTTAATTTGTTGTCAGCATATACAGTAAACACCTGTTGTAATGCACATTTAGATTGCCAAAGAAATCGGTGAAATATGCACTTTAAAAAAAAAATACATAAAAATCATATTGCATACAAGTTTTTATATAATATAAAATTATAATTTAAGCTCTGTTGGCGGTAATTGAGAAAAATATTTTTATAATTTATTTATTTTGTGAGATTATATAAATTTTCTTATTAAAATTATAATTATTTATTTATTATGACTCTCACCATTTATTTGTGATGTAATTATTCATTATTGATTGTCTTGATATGTTTATTTAATATATTTATTTACTTAATATTTTATTATTTTATATTTATTGATGATAATTATAATTATTTAAACTTATTTTGAAGATTATAATTATTCATTCAATGATTGTTTTGATAACATTCTTATCATCACAACATTTCAAATAGGAACCTATGAACATTTCTTAAAAACTTATTAGTCAATAATTAGTTGAAGTAATATAGTAATTACAACACACTTGTAACACTCAAAAAACAATTGGTCTGGACAAGTTTGATAAGATATTTAGACCCTTTACTTTAAAAAAGTAAAAAGGGTCTATTAGTTTAGTGCAAAGAGGAAATGTGTGTAACACCCAGAAGGAGGCGTGGCAGACCCCACAAAGTATATATATTCTTGATCAGGACGACAAGCCGAGTCGATATAGCTTTGTCCGTCTGTCCGTCTGTCTGTCTGTCTGTCTGTCTGTCTGTCTGTCTGTCTGTCTGTCTGTCCGTCTGTATGAACACCTAGATCTCAGCAACTATAAGAGCTAGAGACACCATATTTGGGATTCAGGTTCCCCTATTCAGTAAGCAGCACGAGTTTGTTTTAGATTTTGGATACCTCTCCCCCTTCCCCCGCAAACCGCAAAAAGCTGCTGTAGCCACAGTTTTAAAGCTATTGATTTGTAATTTGGTATTTAACTAGTTTATGACATTCTCTATCAACGCTGTGAATTTTGTTTCGATCGGATAAGAAACAGCGAACATATGCCACAGACAATTTGCCGCAATAGGCAGAGGGGGGGTGGTGTGCCTTGCATACGCGGGTAGCTTAGTGTGTGTGCGTCTGATTGTGTTTGTATGTACATATAATCAAAGTAAAGGGTCTCCTACGGTCGGTTACGTCCGACTGTAGCCTCCGTCCCACTGACCTGCCCCCGTCCCTATATTTTATTTTATAACAAGAAGCCGGAAAAAGTTGTGTTTTATCTGCAAAGTTTTGTGGCAAGTGCAAGCCTAATGGACACTGCAACCGCTTATGGGCAGCACCACCCGGAGTTGCCAGAGTTGCCAGAGTGCAATAATTGAAGCTACACTTACCGTACGATTATGGGCAAAGTCACAGATGGCCGTGGCGGAATAACAAATGCAATGGTCGCAAATGTTTTCCGGCTCCGGTTCAGGCATGCTCAAGAGGCTGCCGCTCGGCGGGCGGCTGCGGGTGGGGTTGGGGATGGGGGGTGGCAGCAGCTGTGGCAAGCAGCGACAGAACAAAGATGAAACGCCGCATGATCTCGGATGAGCTGTTGTTGTTTGTGGTGCTGTTCTGGGTGCGAGGGGTGGTTGGGGGGTTCGGTCTATCTTTTATTTTGTCGCGTTCTTTTATCGCGGGTTGTTGGTTTTTATTTTTATTTTTTATATTTGTTGAGGTTCTTCCTTTTGTTTTTGGGTGTGGGAGAAATTTGAGTTCGTTGGAGTTGAGATTGATTCAACGACGGATGACAAATCGCTCAGGGTACACACACGAGCTCACAGTGGCTGCGGCTAAGGAATCTGCGCAGTGCCATATATATATGCCTATATATATATCGGTGTATTTGTAGAACTCTTTGAGAAAAATCCATCAGTATCGGAATCTTCTTTTGCACATCGCTTCCTCTCAGCGTATCGCACTAATATACATATTAATGATGTTTAGGCGTCATCAACAGAAATACGCTTTTTATATTCTTCGCCTTCTTCTTCACACTGGTATTTCTCGACAAATCATCCACATAAAATAAGAACCGAAAAAAATATATAACAAACATAAATAATTATCAAACTGCGCGTCGCACATCCGATCACAACAAGCTCACAAACGTTACTGGCCTAGCAGAACCGTTCCAACGATCGAAGAGCTCTCGCAGATCGACTGGGCGCACTCTCTCACTCTCGCTCTCTCACACTGTCACACCATGCGGCCGACACACAGTGGGTCAATCGGAGAATTTTAGCTACAAAAAATCCATATGCAGAAATCGCGATTATTACAATTTATTGAAACATAGATTATAAAATAAAAGTTATTTGCTAATTTATATTAACAAATTAAATAGACAATATATTTATTTGGTATTATATTTTGGTATTATTATTTGGTATTATATTTTGATATTATATTTGGTATGCCTTGCGCACGCGGGTAGCTTAGTGTGTGTGCCTCTGATTGTGTTTGTATGTAAATATTGTTGTAGTAGAAGTAAAGTATGGGTCTGCTACTGACGGTTACGTCCGACTGTAGCCTCCGTCCAACTGATCTGCCCCGTCCATATATTTTAATTTTATTATTATAAGTAATACTCATGACGATAGCCAATAAAAACACCAACAGGAAAGGAGTATGCATATACTCTGATAGCCAGGCAGCCATCAGCTTTACAAGCGATGTCTTATAACTCTAGGGTAGTTAAAAACTATCGCAAATTTCTTCTGGAGATGGCCAACCAATTCAAAATTCACCTCATTTGGTTCTTAGGACATAGGGATATCGAAGGTAACTGCATAGCAGATGAGCTAGCAAGACATGGCACTACAATGACTCTCCTTTCTGATAAGGAAAGCATAGGTATTCCCATGGCTAGCTGTTCATTAGGAATTGTAGCTCACTTCGAGGCACAAGCCAATGCCAGATGGAGCTACCAATCCTCTACAAGTATCCAATCAAAACAGACTTGGCCTACCCGTTATAGAAAACGATCCCTAGAGCTGTGCCGGATGAATAGAACGAATTGCTCCCACGTAATATGCGCTAAGGCCTGACTTCGCCTTAACTTCAATGACTTCTGCAGAAGCTGTGGCGATGAAGATGAGGAAGGGACCGCCTTACACTTCTTCTGTACATGCCTATCCCTCTGTAGGAGCAGACATCGATTTCTGGGATCGTACTCTTATTAGCTCCATTTAGAGTTGAAAAACATTTTCAGAAACAGATAGCTTGCAGAATAATTTCGGAAAAATACTCGGACAAATTGCATAAATTCAAACATAGTCGGTTTCTGATATACGTTTTCTGCCTATCGACAAATAATGCAGAACGAATACACATTGTTTCATCTTACGTAGCAAACCAGGGCACCACAATTTTGGTTCAGTTCTCAATATTCCTCTGTCAGATAGCACCACTTCGTTTTTGGCACGTATATTTGGGCGTGAGACCCACTGTGCGAAGCTCTCTCGCATATGCGGTGTCCCCCTCTGGATGGTCACGTACACAGTGCAGCGCAGCTAGACGACTAAGCGGTACCTCCATTGTTTGTGTGTGTGCACGTCATGCAGTGTTACCAAATCCGCTTTTTTCCCGTCAAATCTGGTTGCTTTAGAAGTGCACTTCCTAGGAAAATTTCTCAAACTAGATTTTTTTCCAAAATTATACAGTTTTTATGAAATTTTATTAAATTTGTGCAAACATAACAAACAATTATCATTATTTTGATTGATATTTGTCCATAAGGTGAATACATCTTTTGTTGAAATTCGATATTTTTGCTTTTAATCAAATTGTTTAAAAGTATAGGGATATTGTTATTTCCATTTACTTTATGACTCTTAAGACCTAGTGGGGATTAGACCTCATTGAGTCATGGGCCCTAGGTAGTCATGGCTCTATTAACTCAGCTAATCGCTCTGATCAAAATAATATTTCATTTGTGTTATTAATTTCTATGCAGTTGTACATATAAATATTATTTCTTATGTCCATACTAAGCTATATTTTAGATATTTTGAAACCTAGCTACTTCTGACAACACTGGTTACAGCTGATAGGCAGCTGTGGCCCCATCCGAAGTTCGCTCCGTTTCTCTCTGCATGAGTGCAAGTGCATTTGCTCTCTCCGCGTCAGCTGCGCTCAGAGCGAGAGAGAGAGAGAGAGAGAGAGAGGAAAAGGTCGAGGACTCGAGCTTAAGCACCAGAACAACAAGATCGACAAGTAAAACATGCAATGTTGCCAATTTTATTGTTAAGAAAAAAAGGTGTTGGTGAAAATGGCTGAGAAATAAAGCTCATAATATCCAATAAAGCCCACAACAAATTTATGGTATTCTCAAGATTATCCATTTTCCATCAAGGTTTGATATTGCATTTACTATTGTAATATTTTCCCATTTGACATTATTATTCTTGATCGTTACTTTTTGTTTTATTTATTTATATATTTATGTATGTATGTACATATGGCTAATAAAATCAATACCTACAAAAAAATTAACGATTTTTGAATGGTATTCGTGAGCTCATATATTGAACCTCTTTAAAGAAATATATGCAATTATCGATATTATCGACATAAATCGATAGTTTTTATAACTCTAGTTTACCGTTATTTATGCTCTCTCTAATTTTATGCTAGCGTCATACACGCTCGAACTTGTTTGCCTCTACGAATGCTCAATTAAGCACATTTGCATGAGTGTCTCTCTCTTTCTCTCTCTTTCCCTCCTTGTGTGTGTGTATGTAGGTGTGTGTGTGTAAATGCTGCAATTAGTCGTTGCCCTGTGTGAATGCAAAACGAATACATAAACTACTAGAACAGCAATACGAGTTTTCCCAGCCAGCATTTTGTGAAATTTCAGATCGAATTAAATTATTAATAAATGCGCTCGTATTCCGACCATAAATGATATGAATATATATATTGGGACGACATTATAATATGCGACATACCCACCCTCTGCCAAGTCGAGCAAATTGTCTGAGGCATATCTTCGCTGTTTCTTATCCGATCGTATAGTTTACGATATCAGAACAGCGAGCTAAGTCAATATAGTCATGCAAGTTAATCTTGAATACCGGTAACAGATAGATACACCATTTGGTATTTTGGCATTTAGGTTTTCCTATGCGTACTTTATGTACGAGGGTGGGCTGATAAGTAATCGCCCTGGGCAATAAAACTAAACATTCTGATATAAAACTATTATTATTTTTCAACCTAATATCCACTCAGAGCAATGCACTTCATTAACCGATCATCCAACTTTTGTATGCCCTCCATATTAAATCAATTGATTCATATTAACAATTGACTAAAATCGCTTTTCACCCAACCATTTATTAAAATTTGGAAAAAGATTTTAGACACTGTCCAACTCAATTTTAATCTGATTGTTTGATTTTATTTTTTAAAAAGCGATATCTAATTACCGCACGAAATTCCAAGTTAGACATTTTAACGAACTTGCCAAAGTAGCCGGACTAAAAACAGACTACAAACAGAACTTCCCCAAACTCGTGGTATCAGCTGATGAGTTGCTCTATGTAAAAACAGTATAGAACTTATAGAAAGCACGTCTTGTCAATGCCGATTACTTATCAGCCCATGTGCATACTACAGTACTTTGTACGTCATATGGTAAAATAAGAAACAATTGTTTGAATCATCAGTTAGTAGTTTGCAGTGCTGTCAAAACTGTATAAGAATATGAACGCCATCTATATACATATGTATGTATGTGTAAGTCTCGTGATATATAGTTTATAGATAAGCCATTTGCTTGCAACTTTGATATCATCATTGCCACTCGATGTTCAATAAAATTAAAATTATTTTTAGTTTTTATGGCGCATGCCAACATTAGAAGAAATAGTTTAATTGGTAGGGGTAGGGGTGGGGTCGGGGTAAGCCATGAGCAAAGTGAGGGTTAGATTTTGAAACGCGGCATTTCTCTCCCTCTCTTTCCTTCTTTCCATGCTACAATTGGGTGACAGACCCGTTTCTTTTACTTAATTACCGCTATTAGATCGAATTTAAACGATCCATTGCCATATCATTGCCTTTTCCCATCTATTCCGTATCTGTGTCTTATTCCGGGTCTGGGTCTGGGTCTGGGTAAGTGGAGCAGGCAACAACTTGCAATCAATTTGCGTTGCATTTGATCTGAAAGTGACACACGATGCAGCGGAAGTTCTGCCCCTCTGCCCGCCCCTTCTCTCTGTGTTCTCCCTCTCTCCCCTATTAGGTCCAACAGGCTGTCCCTTTACCCCATGCGGGCTCTCCCTGAGCTGTCTGTCCCCGTCTCCCCGACTCTCCACCTCCAACCTTTCTTTCTCTTTCGGTTTATTCCTGCTCTCTCCGCTCAATTATCATCGTTGTATCAGTGATTTTTGGTTTCCATGCGTTTCAATTGTTTTATTTTGGGATATTGTTTCATTTCAGCTTTTCTACTCGTTAATTCCCCTCATTCCAAAGTTGATTGTGCGATAAATGCATTGATGTTTATTTGACTTATTACATACCCACACACACATACATACGCATACATATACGCATACGTATATGCTAAAGCTGGGTTCGATTTTTGATTTTGTAGAATCGGTTTTTTAGAACGATTCACTTCTAAAAATCGATTTAATCGATTAATGGAAAAAATTCAAATTGCTTGAAAAAAAAACAAACAAAAACAACTAAGGGCGAAGCAGATCCGTCGGGCGGAACATTACAGTCGGACGTAACCGACAGTAACAGATCATGATATTCACAAAATATTCGCAAAATTGCATTGCGTGAAAAATCGATTCTCAAAAAATGTATCGATTTAATCGCCGATTAGGGTACAATAGATCTGTACACTAGATCCCCTTAATAATAATAATCGCCGATTAAATCGAATCGTAATCGAATCGAAGCCCAGCTCTAGTATACGCATACGCATACGCATACGTATACGCGCATTGCATTCAACAGCACCTGATAAGAAACATTTTGTCTTGCAGTTCCTAAAATTAATTAATGATTCATGCAAGTGGCACCAATGCAAGTGGCATTTTCTCTTGCATATATTTTATTTTTTGGTAGATATTTTTAGCCTAATCTAATCTAATCAGATTACATGACATACATGATATTCAATATAATTTTAAATTTTTAATTGTAAAGTTTGGCCTGCTGCACTTGTTTTTGTTGTTGTTTTTGCGTTTGTTCTTTCTTTTATTCGCTCTCTTTTGCTCTCTTTTTGCTCTCTTTTTGCTTCACAGCGCCTGCACGCTCTAGTTTGAACTCCATTTGCGCTCACACTCCGTTGACTTTGACTTTGGCTTTGTTCTTGAGCTTGATCTCTCTCCCTCCCCTCCCCCACTCTGTGGGTCGGCGTGCTCTCTCACTGCCGTGCTCTCTCGCTCACGCACGCATGCACGCACGCACGCGCTCACCTACTCTCACTGCATGTGCATATTTTGGGTCTGGGTCGAGGCGCTCTCTTGCTCTCTTGCTCCCTCTTGCTCTTGCTCTCCCCGCATGCGCGCATGCGAGTTGTTGTGTTCAATGGAAAATGAAAACGTGTTCCCACAGGTAGCCCAAACACACACACACACACATACACATACGCATGCACGCCACAGTTGGTTGCTGGCCTTTGTGCTTGTTGTTGTTGCTGTTATTGTTGAAGTGCAGGGTCGCTTGTTGTTGTTGTTGTTGACGCGAGCGCCGCAACGATTAAATGGGGCTTACTCTAAAGAGGCAGAGAAAAGAGAGAGATGGAGAGCGCACGTGCGTGTGTGTGTGCGTGTGTGTGTAAGTGCATGGTGAATGAATTTGTGATTGAGAGCGGGAGTGAATTAAGGGGAGGGAGGGGCATGGGGGCGAGCGAGAGTGATGGTAAGGAAGGGAGGGGCAAGGGGTTTTCACTTTGTTTACCTTTTTATTCAGCTCTTTTCGTTAGAAATTTGTTGATTCCTCCGATTCTCGTTTTCATTTCAGTTTTTGGTATTGTTTTATTTGCTTTTTATGTAAATGTACGCGGTTTGTGGTGGCTTTTCCTCTATTATACAAATACATATATACAAACATACACATACATATGTACATATGTATGTATATTTATATAGCATATTTGTTCAAGTGCCAGCTAAGAGCCCTTCATTAGGGCCCACACCCCCTCTCAGCCTTTCCGCTGCGGCCCCCCTTTAGTTGCCTTATCAAACATAATGCTGTGACTGCCACTTTTATCATTTCCTACCTTATATAGTATATTGCATGTCGGCTGTACTCTACAGATAATTTAAACTAAGCTTGCAAGTTTATGGTTAGCAACTGCATCTACGCAGCAAAAGCCCCGTTGAAAACGCTCCAGTCGGACGCAACCGACCGTTGGCAGACCCTACAGCTTTTATTTATTTTTATCAATTCAATTAACAATGGTACTTAGTTTCTGTTAGTTAAGTGA
>JAWNNJ010001331.1:0-65567 GCA_035045125.1 Hypselothyrea guttata
ATTATGCATTATGTAGTTTTGCATTAACCACATTTTGGATGCATAAATATATTGCCTTATATAGGTAAAGTCGGCTATTTCGCATTTAAATGATCGACAATATAGACACACTCGAGTGTTTGCGCATTAGAGGGTTCTATGGGAGCTATAGGATATAGTCAGCCGATGTGGCCAATTTTTTTATAGTATATTTAAATTATTTTTTTAGATTTTTGGTGAAAATTTCATAATGTTATCTCTACTAGAAGTATTTATGGCCGCAATTGTGCACTCGCAAGCAGCGCAGGCAGCGCAGTCGCGATTTTTTACGCTCAGCCCGGCAAGACCGTCTGTAGACGGTCAAAAGTTTTTTCCACCTGGCGGGCGTTCTTATCAATATTTTGGGATGAAATTCAAAACTTAAGCTTTTGTCGACAATATTTACCACCAAAAAAAATCCCAACTTCGTACGACCATTTTTTCGAGTTTGCCCGTTAGAGGGTTAAATCGCATGTTCAAAACAGACGACCTCAGGCTCTCTGCCTCCTCTTCTCTCTTTTCTCTCCTGCACTCTCTTTCCCTCTCCTCACCTGCTGTACCCCCAATCAGGCACATTACGCATACGCCATGCTGCTCGTTTGGCTTGGCTGTGTTTCAACGGTTTTTCAATCATGATTTTTGGCCAGTTACAGTGTCCGTGCCGAGTGTTTGTTTGGGTCGATTGGATTTTGCCAACAAAAATTGTTGTTTGCAACGTTCGCTCGCTTTTATTTTTAGGCAACGTTAACAATTTGTACTAGGGCCATAAACAAAAGGCCATGATTAACTGCACCGCCCACAGTCGATAGACTATGGCCAAAACTTAGCCGAGCCAGCTAAATTTTTAGCACGAAATCCACTTACACATATTTTATATATACATCATATATAATATCGTATAATCAGAAAACTTATTAACGTGCCCACGCCCACCCATCTGAGCTAAGCCTTATCTTCTTGCCACAAGCCAAGCAGCAGGTATTGACAAGCTACGACAAACTGATTTGCCTGGGCTATACTTTTAAGCCCCAATCCTAGACCCAAGCCCCGGCCGAGCTGAGGCAAGCAGTTTGCGTTGGCAAAAACGCAATTAAATAAGTTGAAAGCCGCAGCAAGTGGCAGGGGAGGGGAGAAAGAAGAAGAAGGCAGCACTGAGTAAAATGTAAAAAGTGAAAAGTAAAAGCAGCATAAGCCGAAATAACTTAAAAACTGTTTTAGATTTGCGCCCTGCAGGCTAATTAAGCATACTCCGTGCTTCAATTTCTTTCAAGAATAGCTAAAACGGATGAGCTTTAAGGAAAGTCTTTAAGGAAGTTCATATCACAGCAACCGGTGCATTGCGAGTGTTGAAACCAAGCAGTTTGCACTTAAAACCTTGAACGAAATGAGTACGTGTCTCTTACACAATAAGACAAAAGGCACCATTTTTGGAATTTAGGTTCTTCTCTGCCACAAGTTAAGTTTTTAATTTTTGATACCTTCTCTTTTCCCAAGCCAACCCCAAACAACATTAAAGCCACAATTTTAAATATACAGACTTGTAATTTGGTATTTACCTAGCCTACGATACATTACGATCGGATAGGAAACAGTGAAGATATGCAACAGAACGTTTCTGAAATTCTGCCAAATTCTCTCATCTGCTCTGATTTTGTACTCGAATCTCCTCTCCCCTGCTACAATACATTACGATCGGATAAGAAACAGTGAAGATATGGACGAGGATAGAATACAAAAGAATCGACACAACTATAGCATAGTCGGCTGTTCTCTCAAATTCTGCCAACTTCTCTACTCTTCCTCCTCTCCACTGCTAAAATACATTACGATCAGACAGCAAATAGTGAAGATATGCAACAGACCATTCGACTGTGCAGGGAGGAACGAAGGGAGTGCTCTCACCTGCTCTAATCTTCCTCTCGAATCTCCTCCACACTGCTACAATATATTACGATCGGACAGGAAACAGTGAAGATATGCAACAGACCATTCGATCGGCTGTGCAGACCGGGGCGAAGGGAGTGTTCTCATCTGTTTTGCTCTTTCTCTCGAACCTCCTCTCCACTGTTTTAATAGAAATTTATGTGCTCAACCACAAATATGTTTAATGGCTCAGCTCTATCTGGCTAAGCACATTAATGAACCGCATAAGAGCCGTCAGAGCCGTACAGTTAATGCCGCCTTCCATGCTCTTTAAATTTATTTAACTTGGCGCATATTAACGCCTCTTCCTTTTGTTTTGTTATTTATTCTTGCTCTTGTTTTTTGCGCTTATCCCAGGCCGAAAGGCGCACTCAAAATTGTGCCCTGACCCCATGCATTTTCGCTGTGGTTTATCTATGACACACAGTAACGGTACTAACTGGCCATCTCTCTCCTCCCCCCTCCCCCTCGCACTGCCCCCTTTCGCATGCCTCGCTGCCTAACACACACACACACACATAGGCCCACTCGAGGGCAGTCGGAAATGTTTGGAATTTGTGTTGTCGCCTTTGCGGCGTACCTCGTTTATCTCGTCTCCAGCACGCGCTGTTTGATCTTCGTCAGCAGGCAAAGGGCACAACAACAATCACAACAACAGCAACAATAACGGCAAATATTCTGGCCACAAGTGTCAGCCATACACAGTTAACTTGGCTGACTTTGAAGTTAACACAGCTGCTCTGTATACCCGGTACACATTGCCAAACAAAGAGCTTTTTAATGGGTAACCTGCGCATGCATTTAAACAGCGCGAAATTCCGCCGGATCCAAGCGGCTTAGATTTCCTACACGGCACTAAATTTTCGAGCAATTACCATATATAGTCATCAATTTCAATCTTCATATGTTAGTTCAAATAAAATACCTAAATTCATTGTACTGTATTCACGTTTAAAACCCCCAAGCCGGTAATATCGTTTTTTAATAGATAAATATAATGGTAAAGTATACATTCTGAAAAACAACCTTATATGTTTAAAATAACGCTTGTTATTGGGTTTTTATCAAATTAGGCGTACTACACAAAAAGTCTCAAAATAAATATACTGAGATATCCATAACCCCACAAGAAAGGTCTGCACATAAGATCAAAATTCTGGTCAGTGTACACACAAACATAATACAAAATTTCAATTTAATTTAAAGGAAAATAATATATTCAAGATTTTAAATGCTTTTAACGTAATTTTTTTCACTTATTTTCAGCAATTTTTTTTTGTATTAATTTAAAAAAAGTTTATATTTTGTTTAAGATTGTTTATTTTTACAGCATTCTTCTTACTGTGTAGTGTTGTTTTTGCCTTATTAATAAAATTTGTTATGGCTCGTAATAAGCTAGTATTTTAAAATGTTTTGTTTTATTTAATATTTATTTCAATATGCTTTAAACATATTTGAATTAAGTTTTGCCTTGTGTCTTTTCTCTCAGTGTAGTGTTGTTCTTACGTTTGGTCTGTGATGTTTCGGTTGCTGCCTATTTTGCATTTTTGTGAAAATTTGCTAAACATTTCATAGCTGTTTGGAGACAGAGATTCATACGAAGCACCAACCAGATCGCAATCTGTGAAGCTTAGGTCACAACTGACCTGCACTACTTGCCACTTGCCACTTGCCACTTGCCCTTGCCCCGCGTTGCATGGAAAGTGACGCTAGTACAAATATTTGAACAATATAATAATACGGCATATATTGTGCTCACAAACAAAACCCGTATACGGGTGTACGTGTCAGGTAAATGCAACAAGCTCAAGGGTTCTCTGACCAGTGTGGGGGAAAGGTCCTATATATTTATTTCGGAACAGGGCGGTGGGCGGTGCAGGTCGTTGGTTATAAATGTAACGCAGCGGCAGTTAACAATTGCAATTACGACACGACACGAAATGATAGCCGCGACCCGTTGACCCCCTGACCCCCTGACCCCCTGAACCCCTGAACCCCTGACCCCCTGAACCCCTAAACCCCTGAGCCACTTACCTCTCGTCCACCTGACCAGAGCTGCCCGACTGCCTGGAAAATGGTTTTGGGTGGGAAAACCCTTCGGCTACTGCTCAGCGAGTTATTGATTTTCCTTGCCGTTGTTGTGGTTCTTGTTTTCAGACCCTTAACATTAAAAAAGTAAAGGGTCTATAAAGATAGTGCAAGTTTGAAATGTGTGTAACACCCAAAAGGGGGGCGTGGCGGACCCTACAAAGTATATCCTTGATCAGCACGACGAGCCGAGTCAATATAGCCATGTCAGATACCTAGATAAGAGCTAGAGACACCATATTCGGGATTTAGGTTCTCCTATTCACTAAGCAGTACGAGTGTGTTTTAAATTTTGGATAGCCCGCAAATCACAAAAACACCACCTACAATAGCAGCCACAATATTAGCCTATGGCATGCTCCATTGATGTTAATCGATCGGACGAGAAACAGTGAAGATATGCCACATTCAATTTGCGGCACTAAGCATGTTGTGCACACCCGCATAGCTTTGTGTGTTTGTGTCTCTGGTTGTGTTTGGAAGTACACCTGCACAAAATGAAGGGTCTCCGACTGTCGGTTACGTCCGACTGATCTGCCGCGTCCATATATATGTTGGCGTTGTCGTTGTTTCGCTGTCGCCGTGTAAATTAACGTTGACTACGCGAGCGCCAAAGCAGCCCGAGGGCTGAGGTCGATTTCCAGGTCCGGAAGCGGGTCGGACAGGGGGATGGGGGGTGGGGGCATGGTTTTGGGTACGCTGCCTTCAAGTTGTGCCATTACATTTATCGATTTTGTGACAAACCCCCTGCAGCTCCCTTGGCTACAACATGGCCATTTGCGTGTTGTTGTTATTGTGGTTGTTGTTGTTGTTGTTGTGTTTGTTGTGTTTGTTGTGCCATTTGTAGCCTGAGCATTTGCTTTGCTTTGCTTTGTGACACTTAGCTTTTGACGTGGCTGCGTCTTTGACCCGTTTTCATTGCTTTCCTTTCTTTGCATTTGCTGTTTTGTTTCGTTTCATTTGCTTTTCTTTTTTGCTTTTCTGCCTTTCTTTTTGCCATGCGGAAGTGCCGACTCTCCCCCCCACTCTTCCCCACCATATATACACCCGCTCGCTGTGGGCAAAGAAGGTCAAACGACGCTGTAAAAGAGGGCAAGAGAAAACACAAATTTCGACTCAATGTGAAGCTAAGACGCTGGCTCTCAGTGCTGCTCATAACATGGCTAATGAGTTGCTTACGGCCCGTAAATCATACGCCATGTGGGCCCAAGCACCTAGCGCTGTTTAGCACCTCGGCTAGGCGAGCGTAGGGCTATTAAAGACCGACTCCCAATGAACTGTAGCTTTGACCTTTTGGCGGCCCAATATCGGGAATAAGGCTGGCTTAGGGTCAGGGTCAGCTGGGGGGAAGAGGGGCAAGAGGAGCTGCCAAACCGTTGGCCTTTGACATTTCGGCGTCATGCCAAAGACATGTCATATTTCGATAGATCAGTTCTTGGGGTTGCCTCAAAAATATCGACATGCGTTTGCATTTTAATTGGACCATAACCTGGACAGTGGTGGCAGCGGGGGCAGTGGGGGGCATAGGTAGCAAGCGACACTTAGCATTAAATAAAAGGCCATTTGAGGCCTAGTCGAGCCTGTGGGTCAACATGATTATGAGGTTAGTCAGCGGGGGTGTAAGCAGTCTCAGCGCCTCCATTCGTATAGTATAAACAGTGGAGACAGAGGGGAGTGGAGTGTATCAGGGGGATTGGATATATCCCCTCTGCCCCCTTCTGCACCTTCTTCATCTTCTCCACCTGCACGGCAGGCCAATCAAATTGGATTAAGTTGTTGCTGCCGCTTTTGTTTTGTTTGCCCTTTTGAGGGGGCAGACTATAACTAAGTGGGTGGGGCACATGTGTGTGTGTGTGTGTGCGCTAGGTGTTGCCACTGCAATGGCAGGATTTGATAGCGCAGGGGCAGGGACAGGGGCTGGGACAGGGGGAGGGGCAGCTTGTCAGCTTGTCATGCGTAAGTGCCGGCTTGTGGTTCATGATGAGGCCACATAAAAGCCTGAGACTTGAGACTAGACCAGGCTCAATACCTATCCTAAATACACCCACACCCACACCCCCTTCATTCATGAATACACTCATATCGAAGCATTGGCTTTAATCCATGCCAAAATCATATTCATTTGCAGCTCAACTTCAAGTAAAGCATGGCTTACTGTTAAGCTCATATGAAATGAGTCCGCTTTCATTCAGACACATTATTCATTGTATTCACTTTATTTCACGCTTCTACTTCTACCCCAAAACAAACTTCAAAACGACCCAAAATCAATCTTAAACCAAGATCGCAGCTTCAGTTATTAGTGTTTTAAGGAATTTTCTATAATTTTTCTACTTTTATTGGCACATTTTGTAATCCTGACTTGTAGCAAAGTACATATTCTAGTATCGAAAAAAACCTTTCTATTAAAAACATTTTCTTTAAAAATATTGAAAGATAAAACAAACAATTTTTAGACCCTTTACTTTAAAAAAGTAAAAAGGTTCTATTAACTTAGTGCAAAGAGGAAATGTGTGTAACACCCAGAAGGAGGCGTGCCACGCCCCATAAAGTATATATATTCTTGATCAGGACGACAAGCCGAGTCGATATAGACATGTCCGTCCGTCCGTCTGTCTGTCCGTCTGTCCGTCTGTCTGTCCGTCTGTATGAACGCCTAGATCTCAGCAACTATAAGAGCTAGAGACACCATATTTGGGATTCAGGCTCCCCTGTTCAGTAAGCAGCACGAGTTTGTTTTAGATTTTGGATACCTCCCCCCCTTCCCCCACAAACCGCAAAAAGCTACTGTGGCCACAGCTTTAAAGTTATTGACTTGTAATTTGTACGTAACTAGCTTATAACATTCTCTATTGACCCTGTGAATTTTGTTCCGATCGGATAAGAAACAGCGAAAATATGAAATTAACAATTTGCCGCACTAGGCAGAGGGGGGGTGGTGTGCCTTGCATACGCGGGTAGCTTAGTGTGAGTGGCTCTGATTGTGTTTGTATATACATATAGTAGTAGTAGTAGTAAAGTAAAGGGTCTCCTACTGTCGGTTACGTCCGACTGTAGCCTTCGTCCCACTGATCTGCCCCGTCCATATATTTTATACTAAACAACTTTTTCCTAATGTAAACCAGTAAGGACGGAGCTACAGTCGGACGCAACCGACTGTAGGAGACCCTGTACTTTGCGTTTTCTTCGCTGTTTCTTATCCGATCGTAATGTAATTTACAGTATCGGTGGAGATTGTCATATACTACGTACATACCTACATAATTCATTATCTGCTAAACTGTAGCTTTAAAGCTGCAAACTGTTGCTAATTTGGTTTTTCGATTAGCGGAGGAATGAGAGGAGTTATCAAAAAACCCAAACTAACTTGATCTGATGGCTGCATAGGAGACCATAAATACCAAAAAATGGTACTTCTAGCTCTTATGGTCTGCAAGATCTAGGTGGTTTCTTTGTCTGATCTATCTTCGCTGTTTCTTTACCGTTTGTAATGTAATTCACAGCATTGACGGATAAGGCTGCGTGCATGCCAAATCCCAAGTCTGTAGCTTTTAAACTGTGGCTATTGTGGGATTTACATACATTTATAAAAAAATGGTTTGTTACATAACTTAGCTGTTTCTTGTCCGATTGTAATGTAATTCACAATATCGGCGGATAATTCTGTAGGCTACGTACATGCCAAATTGCAAGTCTGTAGCTTTATTATTGTGGCCACAGTGGCACATATACGCATTGTGAAAAAGATTGTCTCTTGCATATCTTCGCTATTTCTAATTCAAATCATAAATAATCATATAGCATCGGTGAAGAATACCATAGACTACATACATACCAAATTACAAGTCAGTAGCGCTATTATTGTGGATGCTGTGGCGCTTATTGTTTTCGAAATTTTTGAGATAGGTGTAGATTTTTGATGATTCGCGGATGAAGGAGGCGAGATATCAAAAATCTGAAACAAACTCGTGCTGCTTACGATAATAGAGACCCTCCATATCAAGAAATGGTGTCTCTATCTCTTTTAGTTGCTGAGATCTAGGTGTTCATACAGACAGACGGACAGGCAGACAGACGGACAGACGGACATCGCTATATCGACTCGTCTTGTCGTCCTGATCAAGAATATATCGCTCGTTTACCAGAAGAGTGTCATAACTCAAAAAAGTGCGTTTCGAGATAAACGCGTTTAAAGTTTTCAAGCGCCGTGTATCTCCATACAAGGTGGAGCGACATATTCTCTTTTCACGCTGTGTGTATTAAAGATAGCATAATGAAAATTTGACACAAGTTAGATTAATATCCAACGAACATTACTGCATCATTAACTCAAAAATCACGTTTTTTGAGTTATGACACTCTTCTGGTAAACGAGCGATATATACTTTGTGAGGTCTACCACGCTTCCTTCTGCCTGTTACACACAGCTGTCATTTGCACTAAATTAATAGACCCTTTTACTTTTTTAAAGTACAGGGTCTAAAAATATTGGGACGGGGCAGGTCAGTGGGACGGAGGCTAACCGACCGTAGGAGACCCTTTACTTTGAGAATATGTACATACAAACACAATCAGACGCACTCACACTAAGCTTCCCGCGTATGCAAGGCACACCACCCCCCCTCTGCCTAGTGCGGCGAATTGTCTGTGGCATATATTCCCTGTTTCTTATCCGATCAAAACAAAATTCACAGCGTCGATAGAGAATGTCATAAGCTAGTTAAATACCAAATTACAAATCAATAGCTTTAAAACTGTTGCTACAGCAGCTTTTTGCGGTTTGCGGGGAAAGGGGAGGAGGTATCCAAAATCTAAAACAAACTTGTGCTGCTTACTGAATACGGGAACCTGAATCTTGAATATGGTGTCTCTAGCTCTTATAGTTGCTGAGATCTAGGTGTTCATACAGACAGACAGACGGACAGACAGACGGACAGACGGACATGGCTATATCGACTTGGCTTGTCGTCCTGATCAAGAATATATATACTTTGTGGGGTCTGCCACGCCTCCTTCTGGGTGTTACACACATTTCCTCTTTGCACTAAACTAATAGACCCTTTTTACTTTTTTAAAGTAAAGGTTCTAAAAATTAAATTCTCATGTATGGCAAATAAATTTTAATATTACAATTTAATAATAAATTTTTAAAAATTTAAAATTTGTTGAAAGTTGGTTTTGGTTGGTTTTAACTTTTGACTCTTGTTTTTTGTGCTTCTTTTGTTTTATTTTCTATTTCTAGCTCTACTTTTGCTTCTAGTTTCGCTTCTACTTCATTATCTACTACTTCTTCTTATTATTCGCCTGTGTGTGTGTGTGTGTTTGCCTAATTTGGTTAAAGCATGGCAGACTTTTAGGGGCGTTCGCTGCACGCAACGCCTCAAAGTTGCCAAAAATGCAAAGTAACAACAATTTCCCTACACAAGCTCTCTCTCTCTCTATCTCTCTCTCTCTTTCTCTCTCTATCATACACACACATGCGCATACACATACTCACGCAAACTGGCACTTGCAGTTTGAGCTGGGAAAGTTTAACTATTTTGGCTGTTGTTGCTGTTGTTGTTGTGGTTGCTTTTAGCCAAAAGTTTACGCAATCAACTATTTTGGGCTGGGGGCAGCCAAATATGTTGCCACGCATATACACACACTCACACACACACACACACACACACTCACACACACATATACAAATGTACACATATAGAACAGAAATTATAATGCGTATGGGGCCAAGAACGAGGACAAAACTTCAGCGTAAGCAAAGGCAAACTATGATAACCAATGGCGCCATTTTGTATGTGTGTGTGTGTCCAATTATATAT
The DNA here is from genome assembly GCA_035045125.1 of Hypselothyrea guttata. Lineage (NCBI taxonomy): Eukaryota > Metazoa > Arthropoda > Insecta > Diptera > Drosophilidae > Hypselothyrea > Hypselothyrea guttata. Next base: position 9,852 of record JAWNNJ010001331.1, read on the forward strand.
AAATACACACACACACACACAGGCACAAATATACAGCAGCAACTAATACACACGCAGCTTAAGCGAATGGCAATAATTTGAGTTTCTGGTTACCAAATGTAAATGATGACTCTCTGCGGTGACCTGTGACGTCCTTAACATACGCACCCCTCCCCCCGCCCACTAACCAACGGCCAAGCAAACTACACTGAGCGGAAATTCGGGCATTTCGTACTTGAAACCATAAATTGCATACTCGATATCTGGCTAAGAATTAAAAATTCAATTTGAAAAGACAGAATTGCGTAAGTTAACAAAGTAGAACAAAAATTCCGAAATCAAGCCCAAATTAAATGTTTTTATACTTAATTATACATTGCTTTTTTTTGCTAGATGGTTTTACATACAATTTCGATCCAAAAATCATTATTTTTATTTCCCATTAAAGAAAAATTGTATTTCAATTGTAGGAATATAAAATTTTCTTTTGTAGCAAAAATAAATTAAACATTTAAATGTTAATATTTTTCGAAAAAATTTCAAAGTTCCGATAAAATGTTCTTTTGAGTCAAATTTTCAAGTGTAAATATTCTCTGTGTATACCTCACTGCCTTCCTCTCGTACCCTGCTATTACGCTGCCTTTACCTCTCAGCCATAGATGATGACGGAGGGTGGCGCGGGCTGCACGAATGCCTAATTGACCTTGACTAAGTAGTCAAGGCAACTATAATAAACTAAACCCAAATCAAGTGGCCGAAAAGTGGGCAGCTTTGTAATGGGCAATTCATCATATTTATAGCTAAAACTATCAAAACTTCAAGAGCTATCAAAATTTCAAGTGAATACCTGACTAAGCCAAAGTTTCAACTTCTAGGTACTATATTCATTCTTGTATTCTAGGATATTTTTGTTTTATTTACAATTTGCAATAAAATTGTCTATTTAATTTTATATTTACTGTGGCATTTTTAACATTTGTTATAGTTTTACTTCATTCAAATGACTATTATTTAATTTTCAAATATTGAATTTATTTATCAGCACATTTTTGTTTTCCTCTTAAAGGTATTGTATCTTGTATCTTCTATGTATTTATACATGTATATCAACATTTTTATTTTTGTATTTATTTTAATATGAAGTGTTTTAGGACACAACTATTTTAACACTATTTACTTGTAATAATATTTTTATTTAATTTTATTTCACAATAGAGTTTAATACATTTTCAATTAATTAGCACTGCTCATGCCAGGTGCAAATAAATTTAATTTAATGGCATTTAATAGGGGGCTCCGTTGCCCTTCAAGTCAATCTAAAACATTTCTAATTATAAGATGTATTTACTCAGCACTGCGAGGCTTCGGCATGCATATTTAATTTGTATGAATATACAAATTAGACATACCCTATATACCTGTATAAAATATCGTCAAAACTTTCTTAATGTTTCGACAAATCAAAACATTTTCAAAATTATTATTTTCTTTATAACTCTAAAAAACTGTAATGTAAATATAAATTTTATAAAAAATAGAGACCATAATAAAACCAAATAAAGTTTCGATTAAAGTATCTAAATAAATTTCGCCGAAATTTTACTATTAAAACGTGTGCCATAAACACGTTTTCTACAGTGCTGCAGGGTATCTCTGGCATTGCGCACTTTGCCTGCTGTTAATATTTTATTTTTCTTCTCCTTCACCTTCCCAGTTTCATTTTTATTTGTTGCTGTTGCTGTTGGTGTTTGTGTTTGCATAGAAGACGCCATGAAATATGCAACAAAAAAGTTACGTGCCTCCGCGGTGCCGTGTGAATATTTTCTAATTATAAAAAAGCGAGAAAATAATTGACGGCGCTCCGGTAGCTGAGCGACGCATCTCTGCCAAGGCATCGCACTTAATTATGCAAATTTAATAACAAAACCAAGTGCGATACACACAGATACACACACACCTGCACACCTGCACACCCGCCGACACACAGACACACATAGTTCCATTAGGTTTCAAGCATATACAGCTAATTTGAGCAAGTCGCAACCGAGTATACTCTTGCCACAAGCTATGGGCTATATACGCCTAAAGTAACTTCAATATTTTTTAATATTACCAGGGTTGTCAAAATACATCGAAATACGTGTACCAATATATCAATATTTTTTTCTTTAATTTTATGATTTTATGATGGTATTGCATTTGTCCCTTTGAATCTTGCAGCGAACAAAATGAATCAAATGAAATCAATCTCTATTTTAAAACCATAAATTAAATATCATATTAATATACATTAAAACATAAATGATTATAGATACAATATTTGTAAAATATTGGACAACCCTTACATACATATATGTATATATGTATATCAAACTGTTTGTCTTGATTGAAGAATTGATTTCTATCAACAACTGACCCAAACCGTAACATCTAGAAACCCGTAAAAAGTCGCCTATACTAGAAAATATACTTAAAACATTTATTAGTTGTCAAAGCCTATATAGTATATATGGAATTCCAGACTTGAGGCGCCATATAACTAGAATGGTTATATGGGTTAGGCTCCGGCATCCTGGATAGAGCATTAAAGTATAGCGACAGAGTTGGCAGTTTGTCAAAAGTGTCAGCCGTGCGGTATAGTTAGTTAGCTTCTACTTTAGTTAGTTTACCAAGGCAACAGGAGAGCCTGGGCAGGGGGCAACGTAGCGGGGAGCAGAAGCGGCAGTAGTGGCAGGGGCATGGGCAGGGGCAGGGGCAGGTTTTGCTGCTGCAATTCGCTTGAAGCATGCCCCAAGGAATTGTCGGCCTGTTGGCTAACACTTTTACGTTGTTTCATATACGATCGTTATATCAACTCTTACCCCATGTTCCCCACCCCCCACACCCGCGCCCCCTTCGGCTGTACACCTGGCTTGGCTGTAATGTAATTAAATCGCATTGCTAAAAGGGGTTAGGCCCTTTTATATTCATTTCTGCTTCTGTTTCGGTTTCTATTTCTGTATCTCTTTGTTTTTATTTTTTTCTGCATTTCGAAGAATAAAATTTATGCACTCGACTCTGTGGCCATGCCTCCAAGCCCCATGCCCCATGCCCCGTGCTCCGTGCCCCATGTGCCAGCAGACCACAGTGGGTTTAAGGGGCACAGCGCGACTAAATGACATGCCTGGCTGGCAATCTGTGTAGCCTAATCGTCAGTCCATATGCCGACCAGCTACACTGCGCGAAATAGGTTGTTAAAGTTTCAAAATTTTTAAAATCTAAAATTTAAATAAATACAATGAAAGGCTTCTTTGAGAATTTCTTATATTAAGGCCAAGCAAACATTTTAGCCTTATTCCAGATTTGTGAATTTCTGAAGTTCTTTTCTATTCCAAACTAAAATGCAATTGCTAGACTTGGATTCAAATGGAATTACCTCAATTTCCTGAATTATAAATAAATAATATGCAATATAATAATAATAAAATTATATATAATATTAAGTAAATGATAAATTATAAGTAATATATAATACTTAATATCTGTAATGAAAACATTATAATAATAAATAATAAAATATTCTGAATATGTAACAAATAAATATAAAATATGGACGGGGCAGATCAGTGGGACGGAGGCTACAGTCGGACGTAACCGACAGTAGGAGACCCTGTACTTTGTTTAAAATGTACACACACACACGTATCACTCACTCACTTGCACATACACACACTCACACATAGAGGCAAGCTACGTATGCGAGTGCATGCGACATACCCCCCCTCTGCCCAGTGACGCTTATTGTCCTTTCCATGTTTTCGCTGTTTCTTATCCGATCGTAACGAAATTCACAGAATCAATAGATAATGTCATAAGCTAGTTATATACCAAATTACAAGTTAATAACTTCAAAGCTGTGGCTGCAGTAGCTTTTTGCGGTTTGCGGGGAAAGGGGGGGTGGTGTCCAAAATCTAAAACAAACTCGTGCTGCTTACTGATTAGGAGAACCTAAATCCCGAATATGGTGACTCTAGCTCTCATAGTTGCTGAGATCTAGGTGTTCATACAGACAGACAGACAGACAGACAGACGGACAGACGGACAGACAGACAGACGGACAGACAGACAGACGGACAGACGGACATGGCTATATCGACTCGGCTTGTCGTCCTGATCAAGAATATATATACTTTGTGGGGTCTGCCACGCCTCCTTTTGGGTGTTACACACATTTCCTCTTTGCACTAAGTTAATAGACCCTTTTGTACTTTTTCAAAGTACAGGGTCTAAAAATTTATCAAAGATAATAGTATAAATAAATATACAAGAAATAATAAAGTATATTATGATAAACAAAATGAAAAATATTATATATATTGATAATATATACATCATAGCTTTAAATAAACATATAGAACTAAAATTAAAATAAATAACAAAAGTAACAATAATATAATCAATATAATATATAAAAAAGAATTAAACATTTATTAAATAATTTTATGATAAGCCTAAATGGAATTCTAAAACCAGATCAATTGGCAATTTCGCTCAGTGTATAGGCGAGGGGCGGCCAGCCATTGTTACTGCCCACTTGTACGAGGTATTATGTGTGTGAGAGTGTGTTTAACAGAGAGCATCTGTGTGTGCGTCTGTGTGTGAGTGAGGATAATTGCAAGGGCCAGTCTGTGCGAACGAAATGTCATTAAAACGAGCTTTTGTCTGAGTTCAGTGTGTGTGTGTGTGAGTGTGTGTATGTGTGTGTGTGTGTGTGTGTGTGTGTGTGACGAAACAAAAGGCTAAAGGACGACAAGATGGAAAATGCAGAGAAACCACAGAAAATAATGACACAAAATGGCTTCAACAGGCAGCAAAGAGAAAGCATACGACACGTTGGCCGGCAGGCAAATGCTGTCGGGTTTTGTCCATGCGGAAATGAAAGTTTTGCAGAAATTGCAACCACACACGGCGAATGGAATGTGGTATTTAGTTAATGGACTAGTTTTGCTATGCGTATGCCGGCCAAGTAGCCACTTACAGTGTGACCAGCAACCAAAAATGCAAGTGCCCGAAACTAACCGCAAACACAACTACAGTCCAAATGGAAAATGACATCCACATCAACATCAACAACAGCAACAGCAACAACATCGAAATCAAAATCCATATACATATCAATCAACAAACTGACAAACTATGTGCACATTCCCCCTGGCCTCTCCGCCTGCAAAGCTCCCTTTTTAGACCCTGCACTTAAAAAAACGAGGGTCTATTAAGTTTGTGTAAATGAGAAATGTGTGTATCACCCATACAGAACACCTACATCTCGAAAACTATTGGATCTAGACACCATATTTAATATATAGGTTTTCCTGAGCAGTTTACAGATCAAACCTAATGTAGATTTTTGATACCTCACACCCTTCACTCGCTAACCACAAAAAACAACAGAAGCCACATGAATGAAATTCTCTATAGGTGCTGTGAATTAAGTAACGATTGTATGGAAAACAACGAAGATATACAACAGACAATTTGTTGATTGCAATTAGTATACAATATATATACCCTGTTTGTGTGCATGTACACAAACATAAAGTACAGGGTTTGCAACTGTCGGATACGTCAGACTGTAGCCGTCTTTTCGACTCATCCGCTCCGTCCTTACTGATTTTTTTGAGTATATGTTATGCTCTGTCTTTAGCCATATTGTTTTTCTTGCTGTGGTTTTCCGATCTAACCGCTGTGCCAATTTTCCTCATTTGATTCCCTGTAGCAAGTGTGACACACGGATAATTGCACAGTATGTATGTGTGTGTCTGTGTTTTTGTGTGTGTGTGTGTGTGGCTGCTCATCAATCATGCCTCATAGCAGGCATAAGCGCTGCCTTTTCTGCCGACATTTCAGCTCAATTGTCATACGTTTCGCTCTCACAATGAAGCCAAGCTTAAAGCACCCCAAGTGTAACAACACCCAAAGGCGCACATTCTCCCAATGTGCATTACAACTGCCGTAATAGTAATGCATAACTTCTGCTTTCTGCTAGAAATCGAGAGTTTCGTTCTTTGAAACGTGCATTTCGAACTTGACATCTCAAAATGAACGAAAATGATAAAGTAGTAAAAAGAGGGCATAAATAATTTATGGATAATAGTAAAGAATATGAATAAAGTAAACAATAAAAGTTGTTATATTTGATTTATTTCAAGCACTTATTTTAATGGCTTTCAATGCAATTATATGGCGACATATCACATGCATTCAAATAAGTGTTTTCAAACTCATTTTGAGAAAAATTCAGGTTTTCACATTCTAGGATTTTACGCACTCAGTAGTATGAAATTGTTTCATATTTGTTCATTGAAACTTAATTGTATGCTGGAGATTCCTATAAATTAATGTAATGTAGACTTGATCCTGTTGCTTCGACGCTTGATTCCCATTTACTTCACATGTAATGCAAATGTGGACATTTAAAGTAAAATCGACTGTAAAATATATTCGAAGTTTATTTCGTATATAAAATCTTCGCCTCTGGGTAATTTGCGAATGCTGCTTAAATTAATGATGAAATTATTATAATTAAAATGTGATTGTTATTATGACATGCTGACATGCTTTGTCTCCTTTCTCCGTTCTCCTTTCTGCTTCGGTTTCATTTTCTTTTTTATAATTCTGTTGTCTCTGTTGTTGTCACTTGTGTTTGGGGTCGTTTTTCTGCTGCTTCTTGCTGTTGAATCAAATTGCCATTAATTACACTCAACTGACATGGTTTGACCTTTACGAGCAAAAAGTTTCACGGATTTTCCTGCTGACATTTATATCAAATATAATTTACGCCCTTTGCCGTTCAATTTATGCACTTCAACTGCAAAAGCGAATGGGCGTCATGTGTTTTTTAAATGCAACTGACATTCGATATTCAGACTTCACAGGAAATTTATTTAATACGTTATGCATACGTACTACAACATTAAATAAATTACGTTTTTCGCGTTAAAATGGAATACAAATTCATACGTTTAATCGATATTTTAAACAACCATCATAGGTTTCATTTTACAGTCAATATTCAGCAGGACCCGAATATTTGCATACTGAACTTCATATAGTATCTTGAAATATAATTATTTAATATATACTTTATTCCATGTAACATTATACATTATGGCTATAAACTGTTGATATATGGATAATATTTTGTATATCACATACAGCGATATATCCTGTATATGTATATATATTCTCTACTACTTTTCTCCATTTCATACCTTTATAAGATTCCCTATAACATATATTGTACTAGGTATACTATCCTATCCAATACTATCCAAAACTATTCCCCACTATTTAATCTCGTCTTATACCACACCATCCTAATCTGCAGCGTTCTTCTTCATTCTAGCTTGGCTTATCTGAATTCTGTCTTTATTTCCGAGCATAACAATAAGTTCTAGGCATTAAAAGCTTACGTTGCGCTTATCAAGCTCGAGCGCATTCCAACTGGCCCCAACCACTGCTATAAACCCAACCTCCTGTTGCCCACCTGCACCACTTATGCCTGCCCCCCACCCCCTGCCCCATCCAACAATTTAATCATTTCCTCATTCAATTTGAGCTTCAAAAGAAATCGCGCCTGTCAAATGACCCAAACAAATTACAAAACTTTTCCAGCCGTCAGCTTTGAATGCCATTAGGTGTAGTGTGCCCGTACTACACATACTACTATACAGTCTGCCTCGCCTTGGCCAAAGTGCCCAAGTGCCCAAGTGCCCAGCTGCCCCTCCCCATCACCATCCCCATTGCCATTCCCATCCCCTTCCTCTTCCCCAACCTCATTCCCATTCCCTGCCCATCCAGCAGTCGCTGTGCAGTGCATGCGTCCACTCTGCGAGTGCCAGTTGATATAGTAAAATGTTCTGACGTTGACATAATGGCAAAATCAAACACACACACACTCACACACACACACTCACACACACACTCACACACACACACGCACACACACACATGCACACACGTTGAGGATTTAAGCGAGAGTGCCTTCATAATAACAAATACACTCGAGTCCAGGGCGCAACGGTTCGAGCAGGTCTCGTGTTCTGTGTCGTGACACGACATTTATATCGCATAGCAAATATTCAGGTAGTGCAATCAATCTGTAAAGAGAATATAATTCTTCAAAATCTTTTTATTTGTTTAAAACTGCAATCTAGCATCTTACATAAATTTATTTTTATCAGTTTAGATTAATTTTTAGCTTCTTACAAAAATCGATTGTACCCTCTGACTACGTTATGAGATTACGGCTTTTCACGAGTTTATTCGCCCTTGGAAGAGCCTTGATTCTGCTTGGCTCTCATCTCATTTGGATCTATGAAGTAGTTACCTAAGCGAACAAAGCTTATTCTTCTGACTGCCAAACGGTTCGCTGTGTGCTCCGATCAACAATCTTTAGGATGTTTAGAGGTTTCCATAGTCCAAAATGTAGATTACATGAAAATATATACAACAATTACTTATTTGATGGTCTTAATTCGCAGAAATTTGTGATATTTTAACATTTAAGATTTTATATGCCGCAACGTACGTTTTTGTGTTTGCATTCTTGTGTACAATGTTACCAAATTGATATGTTAAGACTAAGGAAATATTTAAAAAACTCTACGTTTTGATATTTAAATTTGGTGCAGTTTGTCACTTAACGTCATTTTAAAAATGCCCAAGAGCTGGCTTGCTCTTGGCTGCCACAGCACAAGAGCACATATCGAAGGCTGGTGCTGCGGACCAAGCAGGGAGTGGGAGTGGCAGTGGGGAGAGAGGGAGGGAGAGGGAGAGTGAGTGTGTGGCAGAGCGAGGCATTACGGCAACTGTTGACACTACAAAGTAGCAACTGTTGTTGTTGCTGATGTCCTTGTTGATGTCGTAAAAAAAGCACACACATACAGCAATCGATGTGCATTCGCCTGTGTGTGTGTGTGCGTGTGTGTGTAGTAGTAGTAGTAGTCGCTGCCGCGTATCGCATAAATATGCATTTTCCAGTTACCGCTGGCAAGTGAATATTTTTAACACTCCCAGCCACACTCACCCTCCAACTAACTCTCAACAAGCACTCGGAAAAAATACTGGATTTAGCTATAATCATGGGAAAACTTGTGCCATTTTGATCTTAACACACTCCGAAAACTAGAGGCATTCGGATTTCTCAGTTTGGCTCCCATCTTCCCACTAATCTTTTATAAACTCTTTCAAAAAGAAACATAATAAAATTCTAGAAATTTTTAATCAATGCCAAACCTAATACACTAAACTAAATTTAATCGTATACAAATATATATCTCTGGGGCATACAAGAGCTATATTTTGGATTTGAAATAATATCGTTACATTTTCAAATCTATTTTCGAATCACACTTATTTAAAGACTTGTGTTTTTAATATTATATTTAAATCATAGAAACCTAAATTGATTTTCTTCTCAAATACAAGAATTTGTAAAAAGTTCGGTTGATTTTTTCTTGTGATTTTTTCGGAGTGTAGTACTCATATTCACGTCTGTGCCGAACTGTAGCTGAGTGTAGTGAATAGCAACATGTGAACGTGAATGTGAATGTGAATAACTGAATGTGCGCCTGAATTTGAGTCTGAATGTGATTGTGAGCTTGTATGTGGGTTAGTATGTTTCTGTTATGTTATGTTGTTGCATTGTTGAGCTTGGCAAGCGTGTCATTGCACACGACAGCTCAGCCAGACTATCCACATCTCTCTCCCTCTTTATATTTCTCTTTCACTCTCTCTCTCTCTCTCTCTCTCTCTCTCTCTCTCTCTCTTTCCTTCACTTGCTCGCTCTCTCTCTGTCCCAGCTTATGTTAATAGAACTCTATCACTTGCACATTTAAACACAGAACTACTTACCTTCCAAACTCCCTTCTGAAGCCTTCGCTCGCTTTAGTTTAAATGATTTGTTAAACTAAATTGTCTATCTAAAATTACTAAATTTGGACCAAGATTCTTTAAAATATATTTAATTTCTTTTTAAATCAATTATTAACTATGGTTAGTCAGCAGCAGTCATTCAATTTTAAATATTACATTTAAAGAGATTTTAAGTGAATTCAAGCGTTTACTTTACGTAAAACGCAATTGTATTTATGTATATAGAGAATAAGCTGGGTATTAACAAATTAACAAATTACAAATTGAAGTAAAAATTAACATAGAAAATAAAAAAAATACAAAAACATATATAAGCAAAATAAAGTCAATTCATAATATTTAAAATATATCAATTTTAGTAAATTGTCATATGCATTTCTGATGAGCATAAATATTATTCCAAAACCCGCTAAATTGGCAACGTCAATTGCATTTTGCGATCTGCCTGCATGTGTGCAAACAATAGAAAGAGAGAGAACGGGAGATATAGAGAGAGGAAGAGAGAGAGAGAGAGAGAGAGAGAGAGAGCTTGCCATGACAATTACCAGTAAAAACAACAACAGCATAACGGCTAAAAAGGCAAACAACAAGTCAGGCAATGGCATTTCAGTAGCCATGCAATGCCTGAGCGTGGTCTGCACGTAAGCATGCTCTGTCTCTCCTTCTCGCTCACTCGCTCGCTCGCTCGCTCTGTCTCTGTCTCGCTCCGCCATGGCAACAACAACAGGAACAACCGCCATTAGCCCGATTGACTGAAGCGTATCAGAGCGAGCCTTATGGACTCAATGCGAATTGCATGGCGGCGATTGGGGAGTGGGAAGTGGGGAGTGGAAAATGGGGAAAATCAAATGGCATTTGATTATGAATGACAACATTTGAAATGTTCCAATTACGCGCAAATATTTTGATTGATCCGCCAAGTAGTTGGATTTACCAGACAGCAAAACAGACACGACTCACGCGTGGCTAATTTGTCAGCACGAACTGTATTTCCGTTTGATGGTTATCGGATTGAGCAAACGATAAGCTATCGAAACCGTATGCAGAGTTAATGCGACGGATTACATTAATAGCTTAATACATATATTAACGGTGAGGACTGAGCCGATCAGTCGGACACACCCGACTCCAGCATACCCTGTACTCTATATTTTATATTTATTCAAAGGGGCTAAATTTATCGCTTACCAGCTGCTAAGATTATCGAAACTCGACAGCTTTTCATTATCTAATTACGATATATAATTAACCTTCTTCTCTCTCTCTTTTTTTTACAGCGGACAGCTCATTTTTATTGGCCAACGCACAAATCGTCGATTTTCCAATCGTTTACTGCAATGAGTCCTTCTGCAAGATCAGCGGCTACAACCGAGCCGAGGTCATGCAGAAGTCGTGCAGGTATGTGTACGTATTACCGATTTATCCACACTCTCGCTCTCAATTTACTGTCTATATTCCACATACATATATATATGCCATACATACACACATGCGTATATATGCGATATATGTATGTATCTACCTGGCTTTAGTATTGTTCCTGCGATCAACAGCTGCTCTCTCGCTGCTCTAACTATCGACTTGACTCTGTTTTAATTACATATATTAACAAGAAACAAATCGTATAATATACATAAATATTGCATGCCTATAATACAATACATATTGTGATTATCATTGTTGTTCTCATTGTTGTTTGCATTGTAGTTTTAATTGTTGTTCTAATCGTTGTTTTCATTCGAATTGCAATTATTGCAGCAATGTTATTCCAATTGTGAATTTCATTGACTTTTGATAATGTTGTTTTATTTATTGTTTGTATTAGTTTATTGGCATCCTTATTGTTTTAATCATTTCATATTTTATTGTTGTTTGCATTGAAACGTGTTCGTTTAATTGATTATTATTCCTCTCATTAAAAAAACTCTTCGTTTAATTGTTTTCCTAATTGCCATATTAATGCTTTCCTTAATCTAATGGTACACATTAGTTATATATTTTATTTATAAATCAAATTAATGTCTTTTATTTTTTTCATCGATCTCGATTATGAATTGTTGTTTTCATTGTTGTGTCAATTATTGTTGTTGGTATTCTAATTGTTGTGTTCATTAATGTTCAATTGATTGTTATTATTAAGGTGTATCCCAATCGTTATATACACTGTTATTTTAAACAAAATGATATCATTTCATATTGTAACTATTATTTTTATTACAGTTAATATATTTGTTGATTTGATTGGTTCGTTAATGTGCTCTTTGTTAGTTTTATTGCATAGTTCATCGTTTGCTTTATTATTTTTGATTTTTCTGATTGTGCTGCCTGTATTTATTGTAAACTTACTAATTCTTTAAAGGATTCGCTTCTTATATTAGGCTGCAGATAAAATGTACATAATTTGAGACGTTGATGAAGCTAATGATGCTTTGATAACTCTAGAAAAGTTCCGATTGATTCTATGATTTTACGTCCTTATGTGCCACTTATGTAGAAACTCCATAATTAGCTTTTTCTATCTCGTTTTCTGGCTCTTTCCCTGTGTCTCTGTCTCGGTAACGCTCTTGTTTTCTGTCATATGTACATGTATGCGTTTCCAATTATGTGAACTCATTAAAAATACGCCGTAATGCTTTAATGCTCCTTTGTTTTGTTAACCCGCAAAGTAATCAAATTTGCGGCGTCATGCCAAATAATTGTTTTCGTATGCAACAACAGCAACAACACAACAATAATAATAATAAACATAAAAAAGGTTAAGCTTCAAGGCAACAAAGAGATTTGTAAATTTTGTGCTTGTTTACGCCATGTGCATTGGGGTAACTCCGCAGCATTAAATTTACAAATATAATTAAGACAGATTGCAGGCAAAGTTTTTGGAGCATACAACAAAAATTTCAATTTTTTAAAAAATGTTTTTTTTTATGAAAGAAAAGAAGAGTCACCCTACTGTGGCCGCTAGCCGCATATTGAGCGAATTGAAACTGCATAAATCAACTGCAGCCGCAAGGAGTTGGAGCGTAGGTGCACTCAGAGAAATTTAAACTGATTCGTTCTACAAAACAAAGTTCCTTAATGAAACTCTTCAAGAATACCAGTACGGGTCAGATTAGAAAAGTAAATAAATTCAGTTCAACGGGTTGGATTTTAAATTGAGTACAAAGAATGATTAAATAGAAATTCAAAATAGAAACAAGAAATTTACGAAAGTGTTTTTGGCTCATTAAACTTTTGACTTCTGAAATTTTCGATTCACTTAACAAAGCTCTTGATTTTGCTCTGTGTGGCTGTGAAAAAAGGGGCTTTGATGGAAGGGGCGTAGCTTGGGTGCATCCAAATCTCTAGCGAAATTCTCTAGCGGTTTGTTTTGTAATTTGGCGAACAGAAATTGCCACTGTGGCACAGCAAACAAAAAACCGGATGCCCCCTACGCCACTCCCCCTTCCCAAACCATGCCACACTCACACACACACATACACGCCCCCTCAAATGCAATTGTGACCCTGTGCGATCGCTGGCGGTGCGCCCATGGGCATAGGCGGAGGCCAAAAACTTTTGTAATGCCAATCTAGCGCTTAGCTGAACTGCCTCTCTCATATATAGTTTTTTCTTCTCTCTTTTTTTGCGCTTTGACCTAGTTTGCTGCTGTGACCGCGTGCATAAAGAAAAACCAGCAAAAGGTTGACCAAAGAGCACAACAAAACACAAAAAACATGCAAGAAACCAAGCAATTTCTTTTACTTTTTTATTCTTTTTTTAATATTGTTCCTTTCCATACCCTGTACCCATTAAATAGGTAATAACAGTGCAAATAGGTGATTTTTCAGAAACTATGAAAGCTACAGCTTTCAACGTAGAAGTCTTAGTATTATTCAAATAATAAATAAATAATAATTGCATAACAAGCGTATTATTGAAAATAGTTGGTTGTTATTTAGAGTAGTATATACTCTAAACTAGCACTATATTTATCTAATCTACAAAGCGCATTGAAATCGGTAAATAAACACAGAAGATATTCAAGAAACAATATTGCAGACTTAGCCTCGATCATCCTTGTACCGCCAAAAAAATGTAAGAAAAAGCATTGTTGCGCAGCGCTTAATGTTTTATAAATATTTTAACATAATATTCAAAACATGGGGTGCAGGGTGTTCTACAGTCGGGCGCGTCCGACTTATCGGCTCCGTCCTTACTGGTTTTTGTATAGCTTTTTTCTGTTATTTCATTTGCTGCTGTTTTTGTTGTTGTTGTTTGCTTAACTGCGCGCACTTTCTTTCAATTTGCCATTACAGCAGTTTGTGGAGTCCTTTAGCTAGTCCTTCCTCCCTTCCCTTCTGACGAATCTGAAGCCTTAACTGAAGCCAGTGTTGCCAGAAAAGGCTAGATTGGTAATACACAATATGTACAAAATAACTTTCGAAATACATAAAAGAGATTAAATATAAATGCATAAAAATACATAACAAAATATGTTAAAAAAATTAATTGATAAATTATAAAATAAATTTATATCAATAAAAATTCTGAAACCGGCTAAATTGGCAACGCTGGCTATAGCGCTGTTAGTTTTCAGCATTTATTGGATGAAGTGAAGTGAAGTAAGCCACTGACTCTCTCTCTCTCCCTTTCTCTCTTTCTCTGTCTGCGTGTGTCTCTCACTAGTAACTGCTCTGGCGCTCGCTCTCTCTGCCTTTACTGTCCGCTCTTCCGCTTCTCTTGCCCTGTCCCTGCACTCCAACTCTCGCTTTGTGAGCCGCTCTACTGCTATGTCCAGGCTTTTGTGCTTGCCGTGTAACCCAATTTGGCGCTTGTCTGTGCCTAAACATGGCCACAGCACACACACACACACCAGCAGACAGCGTTGTCCATGTATATGGCGTGCTCAGCTCATTGCACAAAATGGCCGACGGAGCGGAAATGAGTCGCTTTTGCGTCTTGCCAAAGCGTCTCAGCAGCGTAGTTTGTTGAACCTTTGTTGTGGCATAAATAAATACATGTACACACACACACACAGACATATACTCACTCACACAAAAGCAGCGTATAGTCCATAAATAAACAACAGCACGAGGCAAACACAAATTAACAGTTTTTATTGTATGTCTCTTGCCTGCGCTACTGCTGCGCTCTTTCCCTTTCTTAATCTTTCTCTGTCGCACTCTCTCCCTGTCTCACTCTTCACTGAATCTCTTGCTCATTTGCTACGCCATTGCCGACTGCTGACGTCATTGCAATTGTATTCCCCCCACCCCCTCCCCCAACGAACACTTGCCACATTCACCATACTCGAACTGCAATGCAGCTTGCGCTCCGAGCTCTCCCGTCTCGCTCTCTCTCTCTCTCTCTCTCTCTCTCTCTTTCTCTCAATCTCTCTCTCTGTCTTCTCACAGCCCGTGCCCACTTTTGCATATTTTCGCGCGCGCCCTAAAAGCATGCAACACTTTTTGCTTGCAGCTCAGCAGTAGCACGTGCCTCGATGCCTTGGCAACGTTTCATTTGTGCCCATTCCCAATTCGATGTTGTTGCTGCTTGAACTTGTTACCATCTGCAGTAGTTGATACATAATGCGATTTGCTATATACAATACACAATATGCGATACACGGTTTACGGCATTCGCTATACGATATGCTAATTTGCAACGTCAGTCGTGCTTGCCAGCGTCCCCCGGCCAGGTGTCAATGTGGCAGAATTAATAGACCAGTCAGAGCAGCGCATGAGTGCATTGAGTGCATTGAGTGCCGTACTGTACTCTAATGCATGCGAACGCCATTAGACAAAAGCAGAAACAGAGACAGGCACAGGCACAGGCACAGGCACAGGCAGAGAGTAGCCATCAATCTGTTTAGGCAATCTGTGCCCTTTCAAGCAAGGCAAATCACAAGAAAACAAAACCAACACCTGCTCCACGCTCTGAAACGCAATGCCATCAGGTCGTATCCTAATGTTGTAGGGAATATTGGCAGAGCTTGTACAAAAGTATGCGACAAGAATAGCTCTACTTAACAAAAATCTAGAGAAGTATTTTAAGTGTCACATAAAAAAAATGTGGCCACATCGGCCGACTGTATCCTATAGCTCCCATACAAACGATCCAAAATGTATTCAATGTAAAATAATTAATTTAAGACTTGATTGCGATTGTTCTTTTATTTCGAATGTCGAATGTGATTTGAAATTGTGCATTTACTATTAAACTTTCTGCATGTTCAGGTAGCAGTTTTTTAAAGCAAATAACTTATATTCAGCATACACTATTCAACTACGTGTCGATGGCAATTTTTGGCAACTTTTCTCGTATGCAACAATTTCAAATTTTCAAATAAAAGCACCAAATTTTTGTTGGTTTTTGTTTTAGCAATTTGTTGTTGCACAAGTTCGCATTGTACCAAATCTAAACAAACTTTTGCAAATCGAACAATTTTTTTGTTGCTTTGAAATTGTTTCCATACAAGTTGGACTGTCATGACAGCGTTTAACAAAGTTGTATGAGAATTTTCGTTTTTTATTTATAATAGTTCTTTTTCATAATTTTTCACAAGGCTTAGCATACATTAAAGTGTTTGAAATGAATGCAATTATATTTTCGGTGCAATTTTCACTCAATATTGGCACAGCAAAAGTTTGGGAAATTCTCGTTTTCGTTTTCACATAAAGTTTACACTAATTGGCATTTAACTATGGCATGCTTTTGGGCTTACGCCGTTTAGGGAAGTTCACATAAATGACTTAAAACTATAGCCTGCTTTCCAGCTTTGGATTTTCAAGGATGTGCAAATCAAATGGCATTTTAGTATAGCATGCTTTTTGGCACTTATGAACGCAGTTCGCTGTTCTCAGCTTTAAACTGAGCTTAAAATTAAAAAACACGGAATTTCATAAAATTAAAATTCAGAATGCCGTCAAAAACTTATTTTAATTGATTTTTTAACTAATAATTGCAATCGCAGAGTTTACTAAGCGAAAATGAAATTGAGAATGCGCTATGAAAATATTATAAATTCCAAGTGCAGCGTAAATATGTTTGTATACATTTTATTATGCCAAATGAATGCTTAAGCGAAATTAAAATTCAGAATGCGAAGCATGAGGTTGCATGTGGTATATTTAAACTAAAGCTTGCGCTTCGATTGTACAAATCTATTTGCTGTAGAAATTGAGGTGAAATTGTAACTAAGAACGCAAATCATATATGTAAATTAGAGCATGCTGTTAAGTGTATACTCTTGATAATTACGTATGAATTGTATGCGCAAGGGTTTCATGTGCCTGTCACTTTTTGTCTTGGTGTGTGTGCCTATATGTGTCTCTCCGAACTAATCAAGAATAATACCTCGTATATGTGCGATATTCTGTTTTCATGTATTCCCACAATGCAGATGCGGCTTCATGTACGGCGAGCTGACAGACAAGGAGACGGTGGGAAGGCTGGAGTACACGCTGGAGAATCAGCAGCAGGATCAGTTCGAAATATTGCTCTACAAGAAGAACAGTAAGTAGAAGCTTGAACTCAAACCTAACCCAAGCCTGAACTTGAACTATGAATATACTAAATTGTGTAATAGGCCAAGACGTGACCAGTTCGATGGTTGCTGGTTAAATTGGCTCGCCAGGCAGTATGTATTCTTGTGCTCCTATATGGTATTATTTATATAGTATGGCATACCCAAATCAAACACACGTCAAGCATCTTTTGTTTCGGCGCACAGTGGGCGAAACGCCTGATTTATCGGCGATTCATTATTTCTGCTAATATCATGCCATGTACTGATAATTTTGTTTTGTAGCTAAATATAACTTAGAAACCTGTAAGGACGGATCAACAGTCGGACGTAACCGACTGTGGGAGACCCTGTACTTTGTGTTTTCTTCGCTGTTTCTTATCCGATCGTAATGTAATTCACAGAATCGGTGGAGATTGTCATTGACTACGTACATGCCATATCTTAAGTCTTCAGCTTTAAAACTGTAGCTTTAAAACTGCAAACTGTTTCTAAATTTGTTTTTCGGTTAGCGGAGGAATGAGCGGAGTTATCAAAAAACCCAAACTAACTTAATCTGATGGCTGGATAGCAAAACATAAATACCAAAAAATGGTATTTCTAGCTCTTATAGTCTGCAAGATATAGGTGGCTTCTCTGTCTGCGCTATCTTCACTGTTTCTTTTCCGTTGGTAATGTAATTCACAGAATTAATGGAGAATGCCATAGGCTGCGTACATGCCAAATCCCAAGTTTGTAGCTTTTAAACTGTGGCTGTTGTGGCACTTTCAGATTTTAATTAAAAAATTGTCTGTTACATAACTTCGCTGTTTCTTGTCCATTTGTAATGTAATTCACAACATCGATGGGTAATTCTGTGGGCTACGTACATGCCAAATTACAAGTCTGTAGCTTTATTATTGTGGCCACAGTGGCACATATACGCATTGTGAAAAAGATTGTCTCTTGCATATCTTCGCTATTTCTAATTCATATCATAAATAATCATATAGCATCTGTGAAGAATACCATAGACTACATACATACCAAATTACAAGTCAGTAGCGCTATTATTGTGGATGCTGTGGCGCTTATTGTTTTCGAGATTTTTGAGATAGGTGTAGATTTTTGATGATTCGCGAATGAAGGAGGCGAGATATCAAAAATCTGAAACAAACTCGTGCTGCTTACGATAATAGAGAACCTCCATATCAAGAAATGGTGTCTCTATCTCCATTAGTTGCTGAGATCTAGGTGTTCATACAGACAGACGGACAGACAGACAGACGGACAGACGGACATCGCTATATCGACTCGTCTTGTCGTCCTGATCAAGAATATATATACTTTGTGGGGTCTACCACGCCTCCTTCTGCCTGTTACACACAGCTGTCATTTGCACTAAATTAATAGACCCTTTTACTTTTTTAAAGTACAGGGTCTAACAAGTCTGTAGCTCTAATATTATTGCTGCAGTGGAACATGCATACATTTTGTCACAAATTATCTGTTGCATATCTTTGCTATTTCTCACTAGAACATAATAAAATGTATAGTATCGGTGGAGAATGCCGAAGACTACGTACACGCCGAATTATAAGTCTGTAGCTTTATTATTGTGGCTGCTGTGGCGCTTAAAGTTTTCGAGATCTTCGAGATAAGTGCAGTTTTTTGATGATTTGCGAAGGTAAGGGATGCTACACACATCTGTCAATAGCACGAAATTAATAAAATTATTTGACCTTTAGCTGTTTTAAAGTAAGCGTCTGAAAATTATTATAGAATTAATTGTTGCTGTTTCTAGCATTCGAAGAAAACTGTATGTACGTTTCGGAAAGTGATAAAAATGTGATGTATGATGTTGCCTCTGAAGCTTTACACCTAGGCGAATATTGATAGAAAAACGAAACGAAAAGTTTTTTATTCTATGCAATGTAGGAGCAACAAAAATATTGCCAAGCGTAAAGTTGAAATTTAAATTAATCGCTGTTAAATCAGGCATTTCGTCCACTGTGAGCCGCTTAGAAGGGGGCTTAGATTAGGATTTATGCTCCACGTCCCATACTCGTAATAAATTGTTGCACTTTGTATTTTGCTGGCCCGCTCATAATTCATGCTCGTTTAATCTCCCCAACTGCTAAATAAATTACAGCAAAACGCCCAACTTCTGAATTCATACTCATACTCCATACATTCAAACTGCTGACTCGCCCCTCGCTACTCGCTACTCGCTAGTTCCCTACTCGCCACTTGCCCCTCCACCTGTTTACATTTTAATCCAGTGTCCTGCCAGCTGCTTTGCGGGCACTTGTAGTATTTTTCTGCCCCTCGCCGTGCGCTCCTCTCCACCATTTAATGCAAACAAATTGAGGCGGCGCAACAATTTTGAGTGCTGCCCATCAATCAAGTGCTATGCTCTGCCCCTCGCCACGCCCCCCACTCGCCGTCAGCTCGTCATTGTAACTGGTTTTAACTGCTCGTAGGTAAACACACACATATAAAGTAATATATATATATATATACATAGATATATATATACACTCGACTTGTGCTCGTCTAGCCATGATGAAAATTCAATCGCCAATTAATGGATTAACGCCTTCGAGTATCAATTTACAGATATACAATGTGGCTGCGCCCTCTCGCAGTTTGGCAAGGCACAAACCCAAGGTATAAATCAAACACACACACACACACACACACTCACACACACACACACACACATACTATATAAGGCATAAGTATGGAGTACTTTGAATTTTTGCCTGGCAGCAAAGTTTGCTTAGCTGCTGTTTGGATTTTCTGCTTCGGTTTCTTTGGTTTTGTTTGTGAATTGAAATTGAAAATATGCATAAATCAATTGCAGCATATTGATGTGTATATACACATACATACAAAAACGTATATATATACATACATACATATGTGTGTATGTTTACAGCAATCGATTGTTCATACATTATTCATTATCAAAACGAAAAAGCGTCGCATATTTCGTTTAGCTAAACAGCCTCGAAACTCGCACTGAAACTCAAGGCGGAAGCGGAAACGGAAGCGCCAGCGGATACGCAACGGAAATCAAATTTCATGCCACTACAAAATCTGCGTAACATATGCAATTTCAGATTGTCTTCAACTTCAGATGTTGGGCTAAGTGAATACAACATTCGACTTAACTTAACTCCATTTCAGTGCACTGCAAAAACAACTCTTGTCTAAGACAAAAACCAAATTGTTTTATCTTAGCTGAAAAATACATAAATTAAAGAAAGCCGTTTTAAATGCTTGTATTTAAAAGCAATACATTTAAGTCATAAACAACGTCTGTTCGATGAACGAAATACTTAAAAATATCATTTAGCATAAAGTTTGAGCTGCATATGCAAGCGTCATGAAGGTCATAAAGAAAATGGCGTCGAATTACGTAGATGGCGACAATTAATAACAGAAAACACAACAGAAAACAGTAATTTTGGCAAATTTAACTGATTTTTTAATATATATAAAATATTTGAAACTTAATAGGAAAATTCCAGAAGCTAAACTAAATTGAATAACATAGCTTACGCATAGGGTAGAGACTCTAGAGTTTATTCCAGTCCACTATGGGGCATTTGGAATGTTTTTTTGGCATTAATGTATTTTTTGAAGATATGCAAATTACCAATGTTTTACTGTTATTGTATTAAGAATTGGTCACACTGTTATGAAATATACCGCAAATGTTAACTTAACAGGCCACTGTTAAAATAACAGCTGTTAAAGTCAGCAGTTGCAAGCGGTCGGCACTTGTTTACATTTGCTCTGGTTTTGTAGTACAAGTTTAAGTTCGTAATTCTTGAAATAAACGTCATTTACTATTTATTTTTGAAATGGATGTTCATTATTCAGGTTTGTTCTACATGTTGCTACTAATTTGGTTCTTAATTTATGCATGTATTGCGGATTATATGTAAATTTAGCAAGTGATGTTTACGTATATATTTTTTTAGGAAAGTTTAACTTTGAATAGAGCTACAAAAAATTGTTGAGATATGTTAGATATGTGACTATATACATGTTGTAGCGTTATGAATTCCTAATCCATAGCATCCAGTCTCAACCTGCGGAAACTGCGATTTCTCACGAAATTTCATTTTTTAGGAGGCAACCTCTCGATTGGCAATACGGCCCTATGGGACTTGTGACCAACCGATCTTGTTGAATTTTTCACCATATATTTATATGGCTCTAAACTATGTATGTGGAAAATAATAAGCTTACGTGTTTAAAAGTGTGGGAGTTATAGCGTTTTTTTTATTTATGCAGGATTTGAAGGCGGAAGGAGGCGTGGCACTAAAAATTTGAAATACACAATTTTTTTGTATGCTTTATACCTACCAATATATTATGCAATTTTGTTAAAAAAGGATTCGCAAGTGCAGGATATTGGTATCCTTACCCCTTAAAAAGGGCGGTACCACGCCCACTTCTTTAAAATAAATTAGTTTTGACCCCATAAACCCAAATCAAAACCCCATTTTAAAAAATTTTGCTTCGTTCTCGAGTTATTAGTTAATGCCAAAAAAACTTTCCAAATGCCCCATAGTACAGTCCAACTTATGCACTAGTAATAAAATAATTAATTGAAAAATACAATTTTAAATTGAAGTGCAGCTTTTGATAATGGAAATAAAATTTCTACTAATTAGATGGCTGATCGATATACCCTCTGATACCTAATTCTGAATTATAGTATTGAAGTAGTTGATTGCGTGGGTCGTCAGTAGTATGAACTCTGTTCCTCATTTGTATTTACATATATTGCCAAGTGTTTTGATCAGTGTAGGCCCTACCACTCTGCCTACATCTGTCTATATCATTTGGAACTTATGTTGTGCAAGGTTCTAGTGCTGACCTACTTATAAAAACAGCGTCATTTCATTGTGAATACTTTCGCCGTGTCTCACAAGCTGAGCTTATTCAACGAGTATTTTCGTTTCGGTTTCGGTGTTTTTGGTTTTTGATTGTGGTTTTGTTATTCTATTCCCATATTGATAGATTTCATTACTTTGACCTAGGCGCCGATGGTTTTGCCGCGGCACGTAGGCCATGCCAACATGGAGCTCAAAGGTTCTTCAGCTGCTGCTTCCTCGTCTGCTTCTTATCCTTCTGCTGCTTATCCCCATTCTTCTGCTCTTGTGACCATGTGGCGGCAATTCGATATTTGAGCAAATTGAATTGGCTGACAGGTGTCTCTGGGGCGCCGTGGATAAGTTTATTGTTGCTTGTCAGTCAGCTGCCAAGTTTTTTTCTTCTACTACTTACTCTCTCTCTCTCTCTCTCTCTCTCTCTCTCTCTCTTGCTATGTCTCTTTCCCTTTCTTTCCCTCTTTCTCTCTCTCTCTCTCTCTCGTTCTCTCTCTCTCTCTCCCTCCCTCTCTCTTTTTTGTTAAAAACCAACACACATACTTGTTTTTCTTTGGCAAATGCCTGAAGCGCTTGCTCTTCAAGCCCGACTACTTGATACCCTAGCTAATACTTGAGTCTGCTGTAAGGCAATCAGCATTTGGACATGCGAAGCGTATGTGTTAGTCGTGCATGCCCTGCCAATTTGTGCTGCGCTTTTGTTATTTTATAAATTGAACAGCGCCGGAAAACGGAAGTGGAAGCGGACATGTTAGCAACAAACTGTGCATAAAATTAGCCAATAATTATGCTTTTAACATGCCGCCCACACACACACACACACATATAGATGTGTATACATACACACATAAAGCAGCAGCAGCAGCTGCTGAACCCCCTGCTCCAGGTGAAATTTCATGGGACAACGGCAAATTGCGCATACGCCACGTGGCCAGCGATATAAATGCAAATTGAATTGCAATTATTGTTGATTGGACACACGCAACTGCGCACATACATACACTCGCGTACATTCAGACATATCTGTGAATGTGTGTGCGTGTGTGTGTGTGTGTGTGTGTGTGTTTGAGTGCTTCATTCCATAGAACACTTGATGTCGGGCATCGTTTTAACGCTGCTCTGAACCGAGCCTCGCGCGTATAATAACAGTAATTGCTCACAAATACACAGCCATCCCGTCTCTTCCTCTTTCTTCACTATCTCTCTCTTTCTCTGTGTTTGTGTGTGTGGAGTGTGTATGTATGACCTGAATTCCCAGCAAGTGCACTACAATTTGATAACCGTTTTGTGAATTGCAGCGCCAGCACTTGCCCTAAATGAATGTCAAAATATCCATTATTCGTGCAAAATTTTCGCCTAAATGCGATGTCAGTTGTATCAGTCGATCTGCATAATTAGATATCTTTGCTAAATCAATTTAATTATCACCAACTCTTGTCAAAATGTTGCATTTAGAACTGTTAAAACATTTCAAAAATGTTGCCGAAACCATAGCAAATCTTTTCTCATTATTTATTTAGACGGTGTTAAAGTTAGTAAACAAGATAAGTTAAGCATATTTAAAATTGTTTTTATTTTCAGCTATTTTCAAGACGTTAACTTTACTTAACAAAAAAAATTATTGGAGACTCAACAGTTAACTTTTAAAAGGAATACTGCATAAAAGTCAATGGTTTTAGTGTTCTAAATTGCAGAATTCTAAAATGAAATGCTTTCAATTAGAAACAGTTGTTTATCCTCCATTATTAGCTATTTCCCACCGTGTGAAATAGCATTTTGCCAATGAATTATTTTTTGACAATTGCATGTTTTATGCCAAGTTTTATGCCATTCGAACACTAAAAATCACCTCAAACACTTTACATCAATTGAAGATATATCCTTTTAATGACAAAACAGCATATTTTAATATGATAACGCGTACGATTGGAATTGTAATATTTAGGTTAAAAATGCTCATCTTTAATAAAGTCTTTTATAAATAACTATTAACAACAAAAAGGTTTGGTAATTAAAGAGTTTATTTTTGTTACATAGTGTATAGAATATATTTACTTTAAGCTGAAAGAAAGCCAAAGATCCAGAAGTACTATAAGTTTTCTTTAATTCAGAGTTCAATAATAATTATATTTGACATAAAGATCTAAATATATACAACAGAAATATTATTAATGCATTATCTTTAATTCTCTCATAATTTGCTTTTCTTCCACTTTCATTCCCTCTCTCTTTCTCTTTCCCCTGCTCTCTCTTGTCATTGAACTTCTGCAGAGACGCCATTATGGCTGCTCCTTCAGGTGGCGCCCATTCGAAACGAAAGGGATTTGGTTGTGTTATTTCTGTTGACGTTTCGGGACATAACGGCACTCAAACAGCCCATCGACAGCGAGGATACCAAAGGTGGTAAGTAATCGTGCCGTTATCTCACCTCACAGCCCCTCTCTCCACCTTTTGCAACTCTTGCAACTTCGCTCTCTGGCACACTGTGTACATATATGCACATAGTATATAGGTAAATGTATATGTACACATATATTGTATATACTATATAGTATACTATATAACAGCAACATCATTAGCTAGCTGCCAGACACCAACGAAAGCTCCAAATTGCTTTGAAATCAACCGAATTGGCCCACAGTACAACACACCACACACAAACGCACCACACACACGCCGTCTGTCCTGCTCTCTCTATCTCTCTGTCTATCTCTCTCTCTGTCGCTCTCGCATGTCCCATAACTGTTTCTCTCTCTATCTCTCTCTTACGGTACACCACTCTACTCTTTTAATCTCTTGTTCTCTTTATCTCTCTGTTTCTCCCACATCTACCCAAAATCCAACTGCACACACGCACACACGCTTACGCCATGTATAATCTCGATATATTTATATATATATCTGAACCGATCTCTACGATATTGTATATACTTAACAAAAAATTCTTACTAATGTCTGTAACGATTTATCGATTTTCTTTTTCTTTATCACCAAATTTATCGCTTTGTCTCTGTTAAATTTTTACGCTTTTGTTGCTCTCTCTCTCTCTCTATATATATATCACTCTCTCTTTCTCTCTTTGTCTCTCTCTCTCTGTCTCATACACATATTTCTCTTAATTTTTTTAAACTATATGGCTTATTTCTTGTCGCTGTCTCTGTGTCTGTCCATATCGTAGCAGTTAATCTATTCCTTCCAGTTTTAGGTCTCTCGAAATTCGCGAAACTGGCGCGATCCGTAACGCGCAGTCGGCAATTCAGCGCGCATTTGCCGACGCTGAAAGACCCCACAAAGCAGTCGAATCTGGCGCATGTAAGTGGATATACCAACCCCCTATTCATATTACATCATATCACATCTGTACCGATTTATTCTCGATTTGTTCTTCGCCAAACTATAGATGATGTCACTGAGTGCCGATATTATGCCTCAATACAGACAGGAAGCGCCGAAGACGCCGCCTCACATACTCTTGCATTATTGTGCATTTAAAGCAATTTGGGACTGGGTGATATTGTGTTTAACATTTTATACAGCCATCATGGTGAGTCGAGTTTCTGCATTTATACAAGTAAAGCTTTCAAGTCTTTCCTTACCATACCCTACCTTACCTAACATTCCCTTACGGTACTTTACGTTACCTTACATTACCTTACATCACCTTACTGTACCTTACGTTACCTAACATTACGTTACCTCACCTTACGTTCAATAACTTACCTCACCTTATGTTACCTTGCATTACGTTACCTTACCCTAAAATGCCTTACCTTACGTTACCTCAACTTAACTTACCTTACCATTACATTGCCTTTACTTTGCCGTTACTTTACCTTACCTTATCGTAACTTACCTTTCCTTTCCTTACGTAACCTTACCTTATCTCACCTTACCATACCTTACGCTACCTTATCTATCTTACCTTACCTCACTTTACGTTACCTTATCTTGACTTGACTCACCTCATTTTACAATATCTCTGATTTCCCTGCTTTCGTTTTTCAGTTGTTTGCTTTTGTTGTCCTTGATTTCTATTGCTTCACTTTCTCTTTTCCCCTGTGCTTTCGATTCTTTTTCTTTTCATTCACATTATATTACTTGTGTATGTCCTCTTCAATTTTATCTTCACTCTACTATCGCATTTTCCTTTAATGTCTTACCACTTTCCAAGTCTTTCATTTCTAATGCTTCTCTTCTTGCATTTTCCTTTATCTTTGTAACGTATTCTTCACCTACTTAATTATTCCTTACCTTTCTTTTTTACCTTTTAGTTAACTTTTAATTAAATTTCCAGTGATTTTCTTTTTTTCCCATGATATTTGGCTCTTTTGTTTTATGGGGTTCTTTTCGTTTCCTTGTCTCCATTTTTGCTTAGTTATTTTCTTCTATTTTCTTATCTGTTAGTCTTATGTCTTTCCAGACCATTTGTTTCCCTCTTATTACTTCTTTTCTTTTCTCAAATCCAATCTCTCAATCCTTTTAATTCACTTTCCTGACCTCTGCTTGCCAACAGTAATTACTAGCTTTAAAGCTGGATATTTCCTTTCCTAACTTACTTCGTGAAGGAGGGTTACGCTAGCTAGATGCAAAGTTCTTTGAGTGCCAAAAGCTGAGTTCAACTTTGATAGAACAGAGCTCAAAGTTTCCACACAAGCATTCATCATAGTTAGCATGCTGCAAGAGCTTATAATATGGCATATATCCTAGCAGATTTCCTGCTCAGCACGCACACCATCGTATACCCTGCATGTGTGTATTCTAGGAAGAAAAGGGGTCGCATTTATCAGATGTGTCCCACTCCAGGTCTAGGGGCTAGGGCTGCAGCTACTTGGCGGTAACCGCACACACTCTCACACCGTTACACCTACATTCATCAGCCTGATACCCTCATGCCATATATGCCACACGCCGTACGCCACATACCACATGCCACACGCCACAAGCCAAAGACTCGGGTCAGGGGCGGGCGGGGGTCTTTGTGCATCTGTTGTCTCGTCGCTTGTCTACTCAAATTGTGCCTATTTCCGTCAACAAGATGTTAACATTTTCGCTTAAATTGTGCTCAGCTCAACAAGAGTTGCTATCACACACATACACTCCTATATATTCTATATAGTTGTGCGTGTATGTGTGAGAGCGTGGCATTAAGTTGGGGCATTAGGGCATGTTGCTGTTTTAGTTTTACACTTTGTTGTTTGGTTTCGTCGCTTCATTGTTCTATTATTGTTTAATGCAATTTTGTTGCCATTTTGCAACTTTAAACAACAAGCTCTCTGGCAGCCCAACCAAACAGCAGCCACACTAAAATATTAATCAATTTAAGCCAGGCTAAGCTGGTGGCTAAGCTCTTTAATACTCCAACTAGAGCAGAGCACAAAACTTTGTAATGCCTGTCAAATATTTACCTGCTCTAATTCAGCAATTTTTACGCTCGTCATGTTTGGCTTTAGTTAATCCCAAGCCGGTATTAGTTTCGTAGTAGCTTTAGTTACCACTGCCCTTTTTCAATTTCGACAATAACCCAAAAAGTTCAAGAGTTATGCGCACACAAAGCGCGTGTCACAGTGCGTATGCGCAATATGGCAACTGGATATTCAGCTATAAAATGTAATTGCTTCCACATTTGTTAAGCGATTTCTATAAACAAAATAGTTTTGAATAGGGTTTTAATATAGCTGACTCATGCAGTCCATTTCATATATTTATTGATTGGTTTTCTTGGTTTTGCCGGAATTTGAAATGAAATTATTTTAATCAATGAATAATAACCAATTCCAACGAATTAAGCTTGAATATTTTGAATAGAATTGTAGGTTTGTTCGTTTTAACTTGACAAAACTAATTGCATTTTCGTTTGATATTAAACATTCAAAAATCCCTCAATGACAAATTGAATCATTCGCTAGCCAAGCGTTGTCTATTTATAACATTTTGTCTGGCAATCTACCGAATTGGGCTTGGGCTGATTAAGAGCAATGCTCAGATGCTGTTGCTGTTGCTGTTGATGAGGAACCGGGGAGCAGGAGGTAAACAACGAATGCATCAAGAGCACTTTATCCATTCGCCAGATAAAAGCAAGTACAAGTCAAGAAATCAGATAATAGACTCGTTACACTGACACTTACACGGCCACAAGTGCACACATTTACATGGCCAAGTGGCTCTGGCCTGGTCTAGTCTAGTCTGGCCTAGAACCGTCTCGTCCCGTCCTCTCTCGACTCAAGTCGTCTGAGGTATGGGCTCCAACTGCGTCTACGTTGGCGGCGTCTGTCTGTTATGTGTTGGTTATATGTTTTATGTGCTTAAATTAATATTCTCAGAGCAAGAAGGAGGGAGAGTAGCCGTTGTGGCATTGTAGTCGTTGGTA
Organism: Hypselothyrea guttata; assembly: GCA_035045125.1. Classification (NCBI taxonomy): domain Eukaryota; kingdom Metazoa; phylum Arthropoda; class Insecta; order Diptera; family Drosophilidae; genus Hypselothyrea; species Hypselothyrea guttata. The sequence continues at coordinate 38,503 of JAWNNJ010001331.1, forward strand.
AGAGGCTTGTAACTGCCACTTGAACTGTGGGCCCCAAACAAGGATTAAGGATAACAGCAGAGAGCCAGAACGACACTGAACGTGGCAACAAATTTGTGCAGCCAACTGTTGCTCGAACACAATAACTAAGCCGCTTAGCTGCCCACTGATTGACTTAGTTCCACTGCCAAGACTTCCCTCTTAGGTCTATGACATAGGCCAGCTCTTCCACCCACCGAGTGCCGGCTTCTGAGCTGTGAGACTTATGCCAATTGCTTTTGTCGCTTTACAGGTGCCATACAATGTAGCGTTTAAAAATAAAACCTCAGAGGATGTATCCCTGCTCGTTGTGGATTCAATCGTTGATGTTATCTTCTTTATAGATATTGGTAAGTTGTAGCTGCATATCAAAATATGCATATCGTATGCGACCCTAATGGACTCTCCGTAGTGTTAAACTTTCATACCACCTTTGTGGGTCCTGGCGGTGAGGTGGTTAGCGATCCAAAGGTCATACGCATGAACTATCTAAAATCCTGGTTCATCATCGATCTGCTCAGCTGCCTGCCCTACGATGTCTTCAATGCCTTCGATCGTGATGAGGATGGCATCGGTTCGCTCTTCAGTGCACTCAAAGTGGTACGCCTCCTGCGATTGGGTCGCGTCGTCCGCAAACTAGATCGCTATCTGGAGTATGGTGCGGCCATGTTGATATTGTTGCTCTGCTTCTACATGCTGGTGGCGCATTGGCTGGCCTGCATCTGGTACTCCATAGGACGCAGCGATGCCGACAATGGCGTAAGTATGGCTATGAATGCTAAGACTTGAGTCTGCCAGCGTCGAAAACGAAAATTAACTATTATTTATTAACCTTTATAAACTTGAAATAATATTTTTAATACTATTTATATATTTGAATATTCTCCCACTCCACTCTATCAATTTCAGATACAGTACAGCTGGCTGTGGAAGCTGGCGAATGTGACACAGTCACCGTACTCATATATATGGAGCAATGACACCGGCCCCGAACTCGTCAATGGCCCCTCGCGAAAGAGCATGTATGTGACGGCCTTATATTTCACCATGACCTGCATGACATCGGTTAGTGTGCACGAAACTCCCAACTTCAGACTGAAATTGCAAACGTATAATCGATAACTAAACATTATTACAGGTGGGCTTCGGCAATGTCGCTGCGGAGACAGACAACGAGAAGGTGTTCACCATCTGCATGATGATCATTGCAGGTGCTGTGTCCTAACACGTTCCGTTGCCGCGTCCAAATTTCCCTTTTCCATTTAAGTGAAAACACGCGCAAAATGCTTTTAAATCAATCTGAGCTCAACTGTTCCAACTTAGTTTAGGCCATCAGTCGTATTTAAAAGCTAGCTATAATTTAGCGCCGCTAGAACTAATAACTGCCGGAATTGGTGTAGCCACAATATACAGCCCCCTATCACTCTCTGCCTCTAACTCCGTCTAATAAAATACCACCAAACAGATGAATTATTCGAAATTTAATGCATGTTTCTTTTTGTACAATTTTTGACGAAACGACAAAATAAAATTCTACATAGTGCACTATTCGTTGCCATGTGTGAGTTGTTTTACGTTAACCTTTTTGTTTATTACTCGTTATTCGTTAGTTACTATTATCAGTTACGTCCGACTGTAGCCTTCCGTTCGACTGATCTACTCTTTTCTTATTGGTTCTAATCGTTTTATTTTATTGAACAGAATATAAACAGGGTTATCGTTATATTTATGTTTCATTCAATGATTTTACTCACCACTCATTACTTTCACTAACTTCATTATGCATCTGATTTCAGACAAGCACTCGTTACTCATAGATAGCCGCTTAATTTCCATTCCATTCGAAGAGCAGACTGAATGACATACCCATATTGCGCATACGCACCGTCATCCAAAATGAAGCTGACAATGCCAGCAAATCACGGCGCGTTTACGTAATGTGCATAAGTGTCTTAAGTCTCGTTTCCTCCAATATACTCTCTCTTCCTTTTTGTCTCTTTTTCTCTGTCCAGTTCTCTAATTACCTATTATTGGTGATGCTCTTCTTCATTAACTCAATACGTATACCGCTCGTCCAATTCGTCGCATTTATTACTGTTCTAGCCGCGCGCTGGCGCGATTCATCAACAGCGAGTAGAAGCACTCTAAAAATTAATCAGCGTTTCTATCGCTCACACATACATATATAGCTAAAAGTACAACGAGTAGTTCTCTCGCTACTGCGTGTATGTTTGAGTGTAACGAATAGTTGGCAGCAAATGTCTCGTTGCCTCGTTGATTTTGTTTTTTCTTTTGTTTTGCCAATGTCAACTTGTCTCTTTTACAACGAATCAACACTTATAGCTCTACTGTACGCCACGATCTTCGGTCATGTGACGACGATTATACAACAAATGACCTCGGCAACCGCCAAGTACCACGATATGCTAAACAATGTGAGAGAGTTCATGAAACTGCACGAGGTGCCCAAGGCGCTCAGTGAGCGAGTAATGGACTATGTCGTTTCCACGTGGGCCATGACCAAAGGCCTCGATACCGAGAAGGTAAGTTTGGTGCCCAAGCTCAATTTCATTCAGGTCAATGGGCTGTGGATTCAAGAAGCCTATTCCCCTCAAGTATATGCATCTTAAGTGATATTTGCACTAGAGAGGAATTTTAGAAGTACAGAAAAATAAGTAACTAATTTTAAAAAGACAGGCCAGAGCTTTCAAGTATAAACAGACCTTAAGATACAGACTTTAATAATTGGTTTTTAGTTTTGTTTTTGGTTTTTTATTTTTTATTTGTACTAGCTTTTGAGCTGTTTGCGCTTTTATTTCGCAGTCTCATTAAACAAACTAGACGACATTATATTAAAGTAAAACATGAATTAGATAGAATTATGTAATTAATAGGTTACTCTTATTTACTAATATTGCATTAAAATCACTCGCTACTCGTCACTTACACGCAATTACTAGGGTTGTCGAATATTTAAAATAAATACCATCGCTCAATCAAAATTGTGTGTAATAAATCGTTTATACTATATTTTTAATAGTTTTAATTCCCATAAAAAGTGATTCCACAATGATATAGTATATAAAATATACCAAGCATTACGAAAAAAATATAATAGATATATATGCATCTTTCTATAATTAATTTATCATCGTAATTAATAATTATAGATTATAAAGTTTTAGATAAATTTTTTGGGAAACTGTAGCTCGTGTAATCCATAAGGCGATAATGATAATGAAGTGATTATACGCATATTGTGTATAAATCACAACTTAGTATGTCATTTGATAAATATTTATGTAGAAGTGCATACAGTATTAGCATTGCGTATAAGTATAAATACCATATTTTAAATGTATCCTTATAATTTGGTTTGCTTGTTTAACTACGCTTTTACACTCGCTACAGAATTTAAAGTAACCATACATTTTAAACAAATATCTACGAAAAATATTGTATCTCGATATTTTGACAAAAAACAACCTTCAATATTGATATTAAGATATATTTTCGACAACCCTAGTAAACAAGCACTCGCCACTCGCTACTCGCTATTCACTGCTCGCTACTGCTCACTCACCACTAGCTGCCTATCACTGTATACTAACTGATTGAAACGCTTATACACATAATACACTGTTGAATTATACATAATACCATCATCTATATTTAATCACAGCTAACGATTACTTTGGCCTATATCGTATATCGTTAGCTAATCCAAGTGATTATCGGCTCAGCCCCTCTCATCAGCTACGCTCGCTTTCCACTTCAAAATGCCACTGTGACCGTTTCGTTTCGTTACGTTTGGTTTCTATGGCGCTAAATTCTCAGTGCTTCTCTGCTAAAGACCTGGCTATTACACACACACTCACACTCGCACACACACACTCGTACATCCAAACACACACACACACACATAGACTTGCTCGCAAAAGTTCTTCACATTTCTCAAGTACTTTAGCCAAAATGAAAATGGCAAAAGTACTTTTTGCTTTTGCCTCTACTGCCAACTGCTTCTGCCTATTGCTGCTACTCTCAACTGTTTTGCTATTTGATTTGTTTAACAGTATTTAAAAAACAAAAAAAAAACAAAGACTTCAATGAAATGAAATTCCACAATGAGAAGCTTCAATTTGAACAGTTTGCCAGCTTAGCCAGTAGTAAGGACTAACAAGTTGAAACGTTCTCATAAAACCACATAAATATCTAAACTGTTTTCATAATCATAAAGAGAGCAGTTCTCAGCCTGTGAGCTCTAATACGGCTTCAGGTTCAACGTGAGGTAAGCTGTGTGTTAAAAATAAAACAAAACAAAAACAAAATAAAATAAAATAAATTATATTTTAACTCTGGCAGTTCTCTAACCAAATGCTTGAATATTTTCTGCTAATTCTTTGTGTTTCAATTTGTACATGCGTTTTTTTTTCTTCGATTTTTATACCGATGCGTGAGAGCTAAAAATCCGTGCCAAAACGAAAAGCGTCCGTCAAATTCATGCCTTTAGATGAACTTTAAACCAAACGGCCATGCGACGTCCCCCACAACAGCTGTAGTGCTATAACCAAACGCCAGGGGGCGTCTATGTGCCAATCGTATTGTGTGTTTGGTTTAAATAAAATTCAACAATAACAACAAATTGTTACCACAATGAAAACAAGTTAACGTCTACAATTTCTCAATGAGAATTGCCAGCGCATATAAAAAAGTCTAACTGACCTTTATACCTATTTCGTTGACTGTAGTTTGTGCCGCAAAATTGAAGAAGAAGAACAACAACAATAGTACAAAGTACTGCAAATACTCAAAATGTGTAGTTTTAATGTCTGTGCAGTCATTGTAACAGTTTGCATTTCCGTTTCCGTTTACCGTTTACCGTTCGACATAATCGTTTCGATTTCGAATTCAAAGTAAACCATTGACACTTTGAGTCAGAACGCAAATTGTATGCGTCTGTAAGGGTCTCGAGCTGCAACCTTACAGACACACACAAACACATACACACACACATCTATAGACCAATACACGGATACTCTCACACACACAGCTGAAACCTACACACAGACAACTACACCACACAACAAGCCAAAACGCGAGTTGCAGGTCTTTAACACACACTTCAATGTTGTATGTGTATTAGTGTATGTGTTTGTGTATGTGTATGTGTTTGTGTATGTGTGTGCCTATGTCTGTGTGTATACGTGTATATCTCTCCCCAATAACTACAACCCAGTGGACCAACTCATTACAATAATAGTATACGATTATCTATTCCTGAGCTGCAAGGATATATCATTCAAAAATTACAATTAAAACAATTTTTAAATTTTACCAATAAAAAATTTAAATTAAATTTTAATATATAGGTACATTTCCATATTTCATGAATTAAAAAAATTTTGGAAGTTAAACATTAGTCGAAGTTTACATAATTCTACAAAGCATTTATTTTGAAGCATTTAAAATCCAAAACGTATGCTAAATGCTATTTTTCTTCAAGGTTTTAAATTCTAAGATACTATAAATTAAAATGTTTTTCTTCAAAATTAAAAATTTTCAGTGCTTCTACGATGAAAGTTGCATTATTGATAAAATGTTATTGAATTACAATAATTAAAACTCGCCAACAATCTTAGAAGATTTACAGCTCTGGTTTTTCGATATTTGCTATTTCCTATTTTATTATTTATAAAACTGATTTTCAGACTTTAATGCCATACGCTCAATATGGAAAAAACTTAAACAATGGTTTGCCACTTAACTATCGTAAGCGTAATCGTTGCGATTCGGTCCACTGGGTGAACTGTATAGACATAACATACTAACATGCCTCTAGTATGTGTAGCAGTGTTCCTAATAGTCTATTAGCTAGCACACACATACACACATATTTTTACACGGAAAAGCACAAGTCTATGCTGAAAATGTTACATTATGAAAAGTTTTCCAACTTCCCTGCTCCTACTTCCACTCACCTTTCCTCTATATATAATTCCAAGAATTTTGCAACACTTCAAAATACTTGAGCACTCCCATAAATAGCTTTAGGGGGAATGCTTTTGTAGGTCTCTGAGATAGCCACAAGAATGTTAGAATGAGCAGAGCGGATAAGAGAAGGACAGACAATGCAACTCGCAAAACTCATTCACAATTCGCAGGTACTAAACTATTGTCCGAAAGATATGAAGGCTGACATATGTGTTCATCTAAATCGCAAAGTATTTAACGAGCATCCAGCATTTCGTCTGGCCTCGGATGGCTGCCTGCGCGCATTAGCCATGCACTTCATGATGTCGCACTCGGCGCCGGGGGATTTACTCTATCACACCGGTGAGAGTATCGATAGTCTGTGCTTTATTGTAACCGGCAGCCTGGAGGTCATTCAAGATGACGAGGTTGTGGCAATATTGGGTAAGTATGTGGTATAAACTCCACGAAATTTATGTAGATTGTGCTATTTAGACAAGGGGTCGGAGTGTGAATATTTAATCTCCTCCTTCTCAAAAAAAAATATATCAATATTTTATTTTATTTTTATTTTTTTTAATTTAATATAATTATAAAACAGTCGGACGTAACCGACCGTAGGAGACCCTTTACTTTGAGTATATGTACATACAAACACAATCAGACGCACACACACTAAGCTACCCGCGTATGCAAGGCACACCACCCCCCCTCTGCCTAGTGCGACAAGTTGTCTGTGGCATATGTTCGCTGTTTCTTATCCGATCGCGACAAAATTTACAGCGTCGATAGAGAATGTCATAAACTAGTTTAATACCAAATTACAAATCAATAGCTTTAAAACTGTGGCTGCAGTAGCTTTTTGCGGTTTGCGGGGGAAGGGGGGAAGATATCCAAAATCTAAAACAAACTCGTGCTGCTCGCGAAATAGGAGAATCTAAATCCCGAATATGGTGTCTCTAGCTCTTATAGTTGCTGAGATCTAGGTGTTCATACAGACAGACAGACGGACAGACAGACAGACGGACAGACGGACAGACGGACAGACGGACAGACGGACATGGCTATATCGACTCGTCTTGTCGTCCTGATTAAGAATATATATACTTTGTGGGGTCTGCCACGCCTCCTTCTGGGTGTTACACACATTTCCTCTTTGCACTAAACTAATAGACCCTTTTTACTTTTTTAAAGTAAAGGGTCTAAAAATGGAATTTTCGGGAAAAAATATTGTGTTTTAAAATTGTAAGAATTGAGAGAAAAACCAAACATAACAGTATTTATTTGAAAAATGTAGATTTTAGGGCCAATATTGGAACTATAGGGGGATTATTACACATTAAACGAAAAAAGCCATTTTTTCGAACTTTGAATGCGCATAACTTTTGCGAAACTCAAGCAATTCTCAAACGGTGTGGTTTTTTCCAAAGCATTTAAGTGCGAAAGTAAAATTTGTTTAAAAAATCAAAGAAAGAAATATTTAAAATGTTTACCAAAATTGTATTTCCCGTTAAAAAATTGAAATTTACAGAACAAAAATTTGTGCTTTAAAATCATAGGAATTGATGTGTAAACGAATTGTATTGCACAAATATGCGAAAAAAAAACATGACAGCATTTGGTCAAAAAATTTAGTTTTTAGGGCCAACTTTATATATACCCCTGTACTTCAAAGTCTAGACTCTTGGTCCAAAATCAGTTGGGGTTAAGGTTAAGAAAATGTGAAAAATACATACTTATTCTTACTTTTTACTGGGTTTCTCGTAGTGCCCAAATATAAAAAGTTACAAGCCCATTTCTGTAGTTACCAAAATTGTTATACATCACGTTCATTTCTAAAAAGCCAATAATCAGGGTTACGACCATCACTCCTAATGTTTGTCACAAAAGTGTATTAAATAAATGGTTTTTAATAGTCTTTTATAGCGGGAGTTACGATTTTCTCAGCCTAACATCCAAAATTCCGAATACATATAGAAACTGATAAGACTCTTTACCATATTGTGTATAATATTGCATTTTAATTTCCAGCATTTTTTTTATAATTGTTCGAATTTCTAGAAGTTAATAGAATTTCCTGCGACGATACTAATAATGCTTTGTATAACTCTCAGGCAAAGGCGACGTCTTCGGCGATCAATTCTGGAAGGACTCGGCCGTTGGCCAGAGTGCCGCGAATGTGCGTGCCCTGACCTACTGTGATTTGCATGCCATCAAACGTGATAAATTGCTCGAAGTCCTCGATTTCTATTCGGCATTTGCGAATAGCTTTGCACGCAATCTGGTGCTCACCTACAATCTCAGACATCGACTGATTTTTCGCAAGGTGGCCGATGTGAAGCGCGAAAAAGAATTGGCCGAACGGCGTAAGAACGAGCCGCAATTGCCCCAGAATCAGGATCACCTGGTACGGAAAATCTTTTCCAAATTCCGCCGTACGCCCCAAGTGCAAGCTGGCAGCAAGGAGCTTGTGGGTTCCGGCCAATCCGATGTTGAGAAAGGAGATGGCGAGGTGGAACGCACCAAGGTGAGTTCATTACGGTTCCAAGCATCATAAATCTCTTTCCGCTTTGTTTCATTTCATTACGATTATTGTTTTGTGTTTTCGTTGGCGTAATGCTTTTGTCTGTGTGTCTATGTGTTGTTATCGTTATCGTTACCGTTATTGTTATCGTTATTCACATTGAGTTGTACTGATGTGTTTTAGTCCAAGCGAAAGCGCATACAAAATCAATCGGAAATCAGACTTAGATTTACTTTAAAGTAAAGTATTTTCAAGCGAAATTAGCTTCAGCTTTAGCATAATTAAAAAAATTTTCTACAAATAACTCGACAATTTTAACTTTTCCTTCAACTTGAAATTGTTCCTTAAATTCATCCTGATTGTGTTTGTAAATCAATAATTTTAACATTACGGAAATTGACTCCGAATTTAATATTACATGTGGTACTGAAAAGTATATGTATAATATATCCTCATAAAATGTCAAAGACTTTGGTTGTCTCGGCCTGCAAATTTTGAATTCGAAATCTAAAAATTGATTCCGAATTTAATTTAAACTCTGATACAGAATTATAAAGTCTAAACTAACTAAACTGTTGACTCCAATATTTTGATATATTCATTGCAGAAAAGACTTTAAAGTTATTTATCTGCGAATTTTTTATACCTATAGAAATTTATTAGATCTAAAAAGATTTCCAAATTTACTATTGTGTGACGCTTTCGCAACGATTCGATTGTATGCTTGAGATAGTAATCGATATCGATATCAATTCAATTATACGTTAGTTTTTCATTGTTTTCAGTTCATTCTATTGTATTTGTATGTGTGTTCGGACTCAGTTGATATGTGTGTGTGTGCCACACACGCATATCTATGTGTGTATGTGTTATAGTTAAACTTACTCTCATTAGCAAAACTGTCACTTTTACCGTTACCTCAACCTCAACCTCAACCATAACCATAAGTAATTAAACTAACGTTTCTCTATGAAGCATTATTATCGTTATTAATCCACACACAGCTCAGCCACAGCCACAGCTCAGGTTTGTTGGGCCTTGTGGTCAAGCTGGCACCGTTACCATTAACTAATAATAACCGTTAACCGTTAACCGTTCAACATTGTTTACAGTATATAAGTACTAATATTACTATATGTATATGTATATGTATATTCGTTATAACTAATTGACAGAAATCTCAAATGCATACAAATGACTTATGCTCGTTGTGTATCTCTTTTTGTCTTTCTTTAACATGCTTACGCTGTAATACTCCATATCGATTGCATAACTAACCATCTCTTTCTCTCACTCACTCACTCACTCGCTTAACTCCTCACCGGTTCACTGTGTACATCGCCATCACGCTCACACACGCACTCTCACAATCTATCCCATCACGCTCGTTAATGCTCTGTCTCATTTGCACACAAATCACAATCACTTTCTGTCCATCCATTTGTCCCGCTCTTTGAACTGTTGTATCGTTCTGTTGCGAATGCTGTATAAAATTTATTATCAATTTGGCTAAATTGAAATTCTTAATAAACAAAATTACTAACGAAAAATTGTATAAATTATTTTTCCCCACTCACTTACCTAACAAACTGCCATAACAATATATGTCAAATATACCGCCTCCCACACAAAACTCTTGCTCTAAAAACACCTCCTGTGCCATTCCCAAACCGTTACCGATACCGTTAACGATACCGATTCCGATTCCGAATCCGATTCCGACTCCGAATTTCTTTTAAAAATCCCACTCGCTCCGTTCGCTCTCCAAAAAACCACACGCAAATCTTTTCCTTTTTTCTTTCCAAATTTTCTCCCTCTCTTTCTCTCTCTCTCTCTCTCTCTCTCTCTCTCTTTTCTCTCTCTATTTCCTCATATATGCAAATTGCTCGTTAAAAAATAAATAAATATAAACCGAAAATACCAAACCAAATACGTATACCGACCTATCCAAGAAGCTACCCGCTAAACTAACATTAACCGAGGACTCACGCATCCTAACAACCGCCGCCGTACCCTCACCATCACCATCACCCTCGCCCTCATCGGGTCCACCATCTGCACGTAGTACCCGTGCTAGTAAATGGGGACGCCTTCTGGGCAGTTCAAGTGTCGATTCAGCTAGCGATACTAGCGCCAAGGTAGCCGTCTCGAGAAGTTTGAGCGCCCGCGAAAGTCTGCGTGAGAGCACTGCCCAAGCGAGGCAGAGTAGTACTTCGAGTAGCAATGGTGGACAAGGCAATAAAGTAATTACCGTTACAACATAAACAAATACAACTAAACTAAATGCATTTACAATCAACAAATATGGTACACAACACAACAGTTTCAATTCTAATACTACAACAATGATTTGATTTCATTTACAACAATTTAACATTTAATATAAACAAGAATTTGCTATTCGGCATGCCGAATATCTTTACATCCTTGCGGTTTGTTCGTCATCATTTTTGTAGCATACTTTTAGGCTTGTACAGCAAGTCACAGCTTCGATTATGCTCTCAATTCCACTTCCGCTGCAATTTCACCTTGATTGCTACCAAACACAACAAATACGAAATAAATAAAATGAGATTTTTTGAATATTTAGCCTATTCAAAAAAAATATATAAATAATTGTATTGAAACCTTTATTGAACAAACATTTAAAATGTAATTTATTTATACCTAAATTGCGACAAGTAACTAACGAAACAATTATAAGTCAAATAAAAATATTTACAAAACTACATTATTTTAAGTATAATTAAAATTAAATTAAAAAAATTAAATTAAAATCAGATTAAACGCTTACATGAACTTCCAACCTCTGCAAGGATATAACATCTTAAACAAAATTATAAACAAAAATTGAATAATTATATACAAATCAAAATTGGAAACGCGAATTGTGCAGGTTCTTTTATTTTTCACACTTTTAACTTTATTTATAATATACAAAACATTACAAAAAAAAAACAAAAATAATAACCAAAAACACTAAACGGAAATTGTTAATATTCACGTCTTATCGTTTTGTTCTTTCTTCTCGATGCCAACTCTACGCCATTTTGCTTTCATTTCGTTGTTTCGATTACGATTTTCGATATGTTGTCGACTTTTACGTTCATAACAATGCGATCAATATGTATTCAATCAAAAATCTAAAAGCATTTACAATTAAGCAAAGTAAGTTTCGAATAGTTCATTTATTTAACTGCTAGTACTAAACCACACAAACTATTTAGTTGCTTACCAACACTGGATTCAAATTTAGTAGCTACACAATACTTTAATGAATTTATTTAGTTTATTCCACTTGCTCAGTACTCACCACCACCACCACACTATGTTTATCGCTATCGGTTGAATTGAATATCGATATGTGCACATCCAATTGCCGCATTGGCATGCACAGCACACAAAGCGATCGATCGATAAACGATTGTCGAGCTAAGTTGTGTATGCCAGTGTTGTTCATTTGAATTTTGAACTTAGCGCGCTGCTAATGCTCTTACTTTTCCACACATACATGGGTGTATGCATGAGTAGGTGTGCATATAGAATTACCAGGGCTGCAGAGCAAATATTAAATATCGATAAGTGTATCGATAATCGAAATTATCGATCATTGTATTTGATCACTTGAAATGGCAAATAAATCTAACTAATAAGCTGCGATAGCTATTTGACACCTATAAAATGTTATCGAATGATATCGATTGTTTATCGATGCCAGCCCTGGTCTACACTGGTCTACACACATGCATAAACCCTTGTATACCTGCACTAAAACACACGATAGCCCTGCTGCCCTTAGACGAGTTGCTGCAATGACTGAACTATCGATTGATTAATTACTCTACTTTTATCGTTTATCGCCACTTTGTACAAAATACAACCACAACAACTACAACTACTGCAACAACTATAAACATTGCTTGCCATGCTACTACAACAACTACAACTACAACAACAACAACTACAAATTCCAACAAATTTCAACTTTAATTTATCGATTGGATGCGTAAAAACAAAAACAAAAAAAAAACTGAACGATTTATTGAATGATGCACCAACTGTTTCACCCTAACAACAACTAAAATTAATAATAATAATTATAATAATAAAAACCAACACACTGCGCAACAACAAAAATTACAAAAAAAAAAAAACCAACTGAAAACTCAAAACACTTTTCTCACTTCTTTTCCCGAACTGAAAAACTCCTACCAACTATCAAAAACTGTCATCGCTCTGTCCAACTCTCCAACTCTCCAACTGTCCAACTGTCAATCTCTCCACCCGCATACCCATTCATAACGTCGCCCCCTCAGGTATTCCCGAAGGCGCCCAAGCTGCAGGCCAGCCAGGCGACGCTGGCGCGCCAGGACACCATCGACGAGGGAGGGGAGGTGGACTCCTCCCCGCCCAGTCGGGACAGCCGCGTGGTCATCGAGGGCGGGGCTGCCACCAGCAGCACCACAGCAACAGCAGCGGCAACAGCAGCAGCAACAGCAGCAGCGGCGGCAACAGCAACAGCTGCAACCGCAGCAGGTGGAGGGGGAGTAGGACCAGCGGGCGCAACGGCCGGGGGCAAGGGGGAGCGCAATCTGGCCATGGAGCGGGAGCGTCAAATCGAGATGGCCAGCTCGAGGGCGACCACGTCGGACACGTACGACACGGGGTTGCGGGAGACGCCGCCCACGCTGGCGCAGCGAGATCTCATTGCCACCGTGCTGGACATGAAGGTGGACGTGCGGCTGGAGCTGCAGCGGATGCAGCAGCGCATTGGCCGCATCGAGGATCTGCTGGGGGAGCTGGTCAAGCGGCTGGGGCCCCAGGTGGACAGCAGCGGACAGACGACGCCTGGCGACGAGATCTGCGCGGGCTGCGGTGCGGGCGGCGGCAGCGCAACAGCAGCAGCGGCGACAATGGCGACAATTGCAACAATTGCCGGCACACCGACAACAGTTGGCGGCGCATCGGACACTGTGATAACCATCTCGTCACCCACACTGGCTGTTGCAACAGCAGGTGGCAGCAACGCTGGCGCTGCCAGCGGTCTACTAAATCCAAGTGTCCAGGTTGTGTCGGGCGCAGGAGGCAACGGCCTGGGGCCGCTGATGCTCAAGAAGCGACGCTCGAAGAGCAGGAAAGCACCGGCGCCTCCTAAGCAGACACACGCAACAGTTGCTGCCGCCACAGCAGCAACAGCAGCAGCAGCAGCAGCAACACCAACTGGATCTGGTACGACAGGCGTGACAGCGTCAGCGGCAGCAACAGCAACACCAACAGCAACAGCAACACCAACGGCAACAGCAACAACTCCAAGCCCCACGTCCGCCCCCGTGGAGCTGCTGCATCTGCGACTGCTCGAGGAGGACTTCAGTCAAGCCCAGCAGCAGCAGCAGCAGCAGCAACAGTTGCCGGCATCGGCAGCTGGCACGCCCACTGCCGGCACGGCGACAACACCGCCGCCAGCAATTGTTGCATCGGCGGCAACAACGCCAACAACAACGGCCAGCGCCGCCACAACGCCAACGGGCAGCGGACGCAGCTCCAAGCGGGAATTCCTCTAGCCCAAGATTCTGGTGCGTCATCAGTCGGCGGAGCAATAATCAATATGACTATTTTTAGCTATTTCTGCCATTTATTGCGGTTGCCTTTTGGCCGGCGAACGCAGTCAGCGCAGCGCTTTTTAGCCACACTTGACAAATCTTTTAGCTTAAACATGTTTAGCCATAAAAAGCCATAGCTTTGTTTCAGCTCAAGCAATTTCAAACACCTGTATACTAATTTACAGCTAGTAAATAGCTAAATAGCCTAAAACAAAGCTTATTATTTTATTGATATTTATCCATCAACTTCTGCTACCAGTTTGATAGCTAAAGCTTAAAAGTTTAATATTATTTAGCGAGAAATTTCTACAAAGAAAACACATTTAATTATATTTTATAAATTTAAATCTAAATTTCGCCTGTGATTTTTTCAAACAAGTTTGAACTTTAAAATCTCAGAAAAGATGCAAATAAATTATTACATAATAATGTATTGAGCTAAACACTTTAATATATTTATTAGCAATATTTTAAGTTACTAAAATGCCTAAACACAGCTTTTAGTTATAGAATTTTATAGCGAAGCATTGGAAGAATTTCAAATGCCATAGTTTGCTTCAAATAAATTTAAAAATTCGAAAATAGAAGAAGAAATATTAAAAAAAAACTGTATAAACCTGAGCTGATTGCGTTCCAAAGCCAAGAGCGATCGGGGAAATTGCATAAAAGCTATAGATACTACTACACACGCAGACTGACCACGTGGATTGTTTATGTATGAGATATTGCCTACGCATACGCTTAGCTAATCCTAATCTATATATAGTATAATAGGCGATAATCTACTCTAACTAATATATAGTTTAGTATATGTCTAGCTCTACATACATACTATGCTCACTGTTCCTAGCTGTCTCTACTGCATTACACTAGAAACTAACTATGTCTCGCCTATGCTATTGAACTACTTCTCTCCACTTTCCCCTCTCCCCACTAAATCTCAGCCCCTTGAGAATTGTCTATATCTATCGGTAACATTGCTCTGGTTGCTTTTTGCTACTACCTGTAGCACTTTTGTGCGATCGAACTACTAAACATTTAGCTTTTTTATGGCGTATTCTCTGGCTTGTTTGATCGACACAAAACCAACTACAGGGTATTTAACGCGTGCACTTATACCAAATTTAATCACAAAACTAAGCCTGTTCTATTTACTGTCTCTCTCTCTCTCTCTCTCTCTCTCTCTCTCTCTCCGTCTGTCTCTCTCTTCTCTCTACTCTCTACTCTCCCGAGTTGTACATTA
Organism: Hypselothyrea guttata; assembly: GCA_035045125.1. Taxonomy (NCBI): domain Eukaryota; kingdom Metazoa; phylum Arthropoda; class Insecta; order Diptera; family Drosophilidae; genus Hypselothyrea; species Hypselothyrea guttata. The sequence goes on from JAWNNJ010001331.1 coordinate 53,858, forward strand.
TGGAAACTTCATCAAATATATGAATACGATAAGGCAAAAGCATATTGCTTACGAATTTGCTACATTTACTGCAATTATTTACCTTTATATACGAACAATATTATATGCTATATATAGCTATATATGGTGGAGCTGACGAACTAACTTGATATAGTCTAGTACTAGCTATACATGCAAACAACACACATACTTGCAAATAAATAAACGTACATGTAAATTAATATTTTTGTGATAATCGCTAAGCAGGCAAATTAAATTATAGCAGCTTAAACAGCTATCGAGTCCATGGTGAATTGTATATAGAAGCAGACATTACAATGATCTTCAGTCCCAACAAGTTTTTCTTTTTTGTTTCTCATATTTTTCTAGTATTTCTATAAAACTTCAACTCAATTCAAATGCATTTAGCTATCAGAATGTATGCAAAATTTCAATTAGTATATAACGAATTAGTTGTATTTATCTTTCGCTTTCACTTTTATAGCCAAAGCATCTCCTTGCGTTTGACTCCAAAAAGTAGGCTACATTTTTCAGATACTTTTTGCAATAGAACTTCACAAAGTATATTTTCACCTCAAAATGGGGCTTTGCTAGTTTGCCATTCGCCATTCCCCATTTGCTGTTTGGGGAAGAAGATTAGTTGTTATGTATATATATATATGTATATATATATATATAATCATAATACCCGTCCTAACATACTATACGGCTTGAGCATACTCTAATCCAACCAAAGAAACAAAATGCAAAGACACAGAAACAAAAAACAACGCAAAGATACCAACACTAATACAAAAAGAAACGACAATCGACAAAGAAAATAAACTAAGAAATGATATTAAACGCATAGACCCCAGCTACTTTTTAAGTACCGGGCATTAGCAAAAAACAAAATGTAGAAGAACTTTGTATATATGTAGGTGTGCAGAAGAACGATTAATATAAACAAATTAAATGCGAAATGTTTATGTAAATATTGAAATGTTTTAATGAAATGAATTATCTATAAATTGTGCAAAATGTTATTAATAATTCACTCACACACTCACACACATACACTAAACTACATACATACTTTGTGATAAAGTTTAGCAAAATTTATGAAGAAAATGCAAAAAAATTACGTATAAATTATAGAAAAGATATTTTGTTCAAGAGGCTTGCACTTGCGTATAGTTTATTGTTGCAAAATAACAAATAAATAAATTACAATATAATAAGTCTATAATACAGTAACAAGCAATTAAAACAAACCCTACAGACCCGTCAGTACTGGGCGGTACAGGGCCACATATGAGAATATTGGGTATATTCGCAACGGTTTCATTACATTTAAGTTGCCCCACTTGAATGGATTAGCACACACTATACAAATAGATCCATAGATCCAAGGATTATACAGCTATGCAAACTATAAACTATATAGTGCACTCAAAACAATATGTACTTACGTACTACTTAGTTTGATTTTCCGCCACAAAGCAATATGAACGAACTATGATCGTCTTCCCGAATCGAACCTTAGAGTTTAGTGAATGGGCTCGGTACGGAGGTTGGAGCAGCAGTTACAACTACTTGTTAGTGTTTTTAGTTAACGACTAGTTTTAGTTTAGACAGGCTTGATGATTAGCGCAGTGTTCACAATTTTACAATTTTTCTTAATATTACGTTCCAATTGGGTTTTTGATCAAGCACCTAATACCAACAACTAGAGATTATTCAGTTCGCCAGCAAACGAAAAGCAATTCAAGTGGTATTACGTACATAGAAATACATTTAAAATAATACACTGCATCATGCATTGCATCATAGTGATGTATAACTCAATAATTATCATAGACATACATATGTATGGTATGTGAATTGAAAACTTTTAACACTTATGGCATAGGTATAATATTGATAATATTGATAATATCGAAATTTGTTGCATATGTTTAGACCATTCCAATTGCGAAGAACTTTTTAAAATTTACATTAAACTAGCAGCTGATCCGTTGTAAATATGATGAATGATGTACGATGTAGTTCATAGTTTAGAACTGTTTTTTTTACATACAATACATATAACTTAACATAACAACATAAATAACGTTAGCTACTCGTTACTCATACGACGCACTAGACAAATTGCAAATCAAACGACTCAACTAATTAGGTACTTAAAAAGCAATTAGATTAACGTACTTATGCCATATAATTAGCTTAGTATATGCCATGCATAGACGCGACTAGTATAGGTTCCATGACTAGCGGTACTAGTGTTAACTGTAACTCTAAACCTAAGATAGCTCTCACAATTTGTTCAACTGACTCACGAGATAAAAACCCAATGATAATGATAATGATGATGCTAATGAAAAGGATAATGATAATGACTTGATAATAATAATTCTGATGATAATGATAATGATGAAAATAGAGATTATGATGGTAATACTCTCGTTGATAATTTAATGCAAATGATGATTTTATTGAAATTGATATTGATATGTTAAAATATTTATATGTATATTGATATGTTGATATAATGATATATGGACATATTGATTTAATGATAAATGGATATATTGATATTGAAATTGACATAATGATAACGCTAATGCAAATAATAATATTGATGATAATAATAATCCAAACCCACGTCCCGCTTCCAGCTCATAACTCACAGCGGAAATGAAATTTATATAGTATATATATATTGTTTTTTTTTTTGTGAATTTTTTTTATTTCTGCCATCTTTTGTAGACCTAAGTGCAAACTACACAGAGCCTTATACATTTATGAATGATTAAACTAATCGAATATTGAATAATAAACTTAACATTATCATAGGAGCAATGGAACTTATTTAAAACTATTGAATATAATGCAAAATCCAATTTATGAAAGGTGCAATTACGATTTGTATTTAGTCTGTGCGAAAATTAGACAGAAATTTATATTGAAATGCAAATTTATGGGTAAATCAATACAGAGCAGATATTTATATATACAATATATACAAATCGACAGACAAACAAAACAGACAGATAGACAGACAGACAGACAGACAGTTGAGGAATTGCGAATTTCACACTCAGAACTCAAAACTCAGAATTCAAAAACAAAAACGTATTGTCAGAGCCACTAGATACTCATAAATACCGCAGAAAATACCAATATATACCAATATACTTGTACATCAACTTGATGAATTTATGCCAGAGTCGAATGTATATATATACACCATTATATACATACATCCAAATATATATCTATATATATATATAACTTATTTACCTATACATATATAGAAATAACAGCTTCATTCGCTTAGAAGCGCCAAACTGATTAATTAACAAACCAAAAACCCCAAAAATACTGCATAAAATCACCACGAAATACAAAAGAAAAAGTCTAAAAAAAAATTGCTACAAAAATATTATGAACAGAAATCGATAAAACTTTAGAAGCTTTTATACGCCGGAATTTTTTTTCTAAACAAATTATAAATATACTAATATCGAACTAAATTAAAAAAAAAAAAAACAAAAAATACAAATTTAAACACGCCATTTGATTACTATACTAAAAATACCAAAGCTAATTAAAATGAAATAAATTGTAATTGTAATTTAAATAAATATTGAAAAATTAAAAGTAATGAAGAAGCCTTACAACACTCGAAATACCGAATACACGCCTCATTTTTTGTATACTTACCCACTGCAAGAAACACGACGAAAACAAATACTCTCTCCCAAAAATACTCTAAAAACAAAAGACATTACATTACTAAGCATTATGTGCTCTAGTTACTAGATGCTAGTCTAGTCTCTAGACGAAAAAGAACCAAAATTTTACAAAACCAAATACCAAAACATGAAAGAAGCAATGTTAAACATTTTCCACCAATTTGAGGAGCATATTTGAATAACAATTAATACAAAACAATGATGAAACTGTAAATGATTTCGTACACACGCCCTTTGTTTTTGAACATGAAAATGCTGCCTATTTAGTATATACTATATTTACAAAACTAATTACCAAATACCAAAACAATTAACAAGTAATTATAATATTTATAAATACCAACAACAAACAAGAATATATACATTCCTACAAATAGTTTGTTCATGTACTAAATTGTGTTTTTTCGTTCAATTGCGCCCAAAAAAATACAAATAAAAAGAAAAAAACAATAAAAACATATACACTTAGAGAAATGCTAAGTATAATATATACCTATAGGTAGTACCACATAACACAAATGCTTGAACAGAACAATGGACATTAGCCCAGAAGCTGAACCTAAGAACAACTGATAGAAGAAGGAGAGGAGGAAAGTATATTAAGTACTTACTTTAAAATAAATTTATGAAAAAAATAGTTGTAAAATTTATTTGAAAAATTCAATTAATGCTGTAATAAATGTGTATAGTTAATTAATTATTATGACATTAACATTGATATTAAAACACACACACTCATGTTAATAAACCTTTGACAATGTTGAGATGAAGAGCGCATAATATTGAAAAGAAATTAATATTCGTCTGCATACATAATGTGAATTATTTAAAAACAAAACAAAAAAAACAAGACAAAAAAAATAAAAACTTGATATTTGCTACAACACTGCAAAAGTGTGTTGAACAATGATGCAAGCGAAATGATAAAAAGAAAATACAATAACAAAATAAATTCATGTTTTTAAGCAGTTTTACATTTCACTTGAACGCACTTGAGGTAAGTATGACAAATTCTAAAATGATAAAACTTTACCTTTTTAAAGCATTACCCAGCAACGCAGATTTAAAATACGAAATTGATTACGAATGCATTACATCATCAAAAGTGTCAATTACAAGCTGCCTTACTTTTTAAAGACACCTTCATCACTTCCTAAGTAAATCGTATTCAAGAACTGGAGCAACAACTTCTTTTTATTGCGAAACCAGTAAGGACAGTTTCACCTGTTTAATTGGATTTTGGACTAGAGAAATACTCATAGGCGTTGGAATATTTCATAAAATACAGACGTGATAAATAAATAAATGGTTCTCAGCTGTAGTTTGTTAATATCATTTGACATTTATTATTTATAATTACATTTGCCGTTTAGATTCCATTTAGATTCCATTTAGTTTCACATTTATAATAAATATATATAATTTTTGTTATTACAATAAATTTAATAATTTATTTACTTTTCATGCTAGTATATGTATGTATATATATATATTTATAGGTATATTTGAAATAATAGATGAGTCTCGTGTTGTGAGTATTACAAATAATATTGCATATCTTTCAAGTTCTCCATACAATTCAAAATTCACATCTAGAGTCATTCATGATGAAATGCCCTACGCTCGTTTCCGTTTCCGGTACTTGACTACTTAAGAGTATATAAATATGTATATGTGTAAAAGTGTGTGTGTGCTAACTATGCAAGTGTACATTGGATATATCTCTCCACCTCGCGCCCAATCTCTCGCTCCCAAGTTTACAATTCCATAATTAATAAATAAAGTACAATAAAAAAATTAATTGGTAAACAAATACATAAATACATACAGCTAAAATTTGCAACGTTTGAATTATTTTAATATTTATAATTACAAAAAAAAAACTATTATTTCTTTACATCGAGTATTTGGTTTTTGATTTTGTTATTTTTTTATATTTTTTTAACATTTATGTAGATTATGCTTAGTTTGGGTTACAAGCTAAATTCTGCTGCTGCTCCGCCTCGACATCAGCGTTCAGCTCCAGCTCAAGCTGCTCCGCCGGCCTCTCCACCTGCACGTCATCTAGCCGCAGTTGCAGCGGTAAAAACAATCTCTTACGGCGTTGCTAAAACGTTTGCGCATTGCGGCAGACGCCACAGCCCAGAGCAAACTCCTCACCGGTGGGCGGATGCATCACATGCAGGGGACATTCATCGCCCAGCAGCTGCTTGGCCTTGGGTCCGGCCGGACATTGGGGCAACTTTGTCTTTGGTATGTTCGTCAGGCGCTGGAAGTCATCGTGGCACGTGTCGCAAAAGTGTGTGGTGCCAAAGCAAAAGAACACCGCAACCGAACAGCAATATCGGCATTTATACTCCAGAAAATCGGTGCCATGTTTGGGACACATCTGCGCCCTGGCCACATCCGAGCATCCGCCACAAACCAGCTCCTCCGGATCGAATTTCTCGCCGATTTCCGCATCGCAACGCGCCTCGCCGCCATAGTACGCCTTTTGGCATTTGAAGCACACATAATACGCATAACGATCCATGGCCAGTTGGGTGACATCCTTGCTATCCGTGTCCTTAACCACGCCCTCGTACTTGATCCTACAAATATCCATATAAAAGTAGTATTAGTTTAGCTGAATCGGGCAATATCCGCTTTAGCCACTCACCGCATCAGCGCCTTGCGTTTCACGTCCTGCTTGAGCCCATTGATGGGCTCCAGTATGTCGGCCAGCAGCGGATGCTGTATGTCCGCCTTGCAGATGGGGCACAGCGAGAAGCCAAAGGTGATACGCGGTCCGCTCCAGCGCTTCTCCAGCACAGCCTTGCAGCAATGAAAGTGGAACACGTGACCACATTCCAGCTGCAAATATGGAAACGGTTATTTCATTTATTCAATCATCAAAATTAATATCGACTAAGACAATGTCGCCTAAACGCTGCTTACGGGCAGAGCAAGCACCAATGCACACAAATAAAAATACCAATACCTAAATTTGAACATTCTTTTTGAACTGTAAAAACAGAATCCGCATAAAATTACAAGAATTCGAGCTCGCGAGCTCGCAAGCAGCGACGATATGTCGCGACATAAGCAGCAAATGTGTGCAATGAGAAAAAATGCACGCAATTGTTCTTGTAATTTGCCTTGCAGCAAAAGAGCCACGAGAGCAACGGAGTGGGCATTTCTGGACTAAGACCATTCGAATAAAAAAATTGAAATAAGCAATAATATTAAATTTAAGAGTTGAATTAAAAAGTATTAGATACGCGAAGCATCAATTCTGCCCAAAAAAAAACTATATTTGGGGCCCAATTGTATTTGCGTAGACTTACGTGAATCGCGGGTGCACAGGAAACCGCCTCCACGAAACAGATCATGCACATATCGTCCGCGTCCTGGGTGAGCTTCGGCTCATGCAGCTCCTCGGCCAGCTCGTTTTCCCTGGCATGGCACACATGTTGCAGGCAGGGGAGGCATTTGCGTTCGCCTGCAACACCGCCGCAGGCGTGGCCACAGGGCTTGGTCTTTAGGCATGAATTGGAGGCATACTCCTGGCACTGGGCGTCGGCGCAAACATTGCCAATCTCCAGCAGACCCGAGTTGCCCGTCAGACCACAGAAACGACAGCGACCCACGGCCTCCAGGGGTCCCGATATAATCGTATGGCTGCCATCACGAAACTCCACCATGGCCTTAAGGGTTTTCGAATCAGCCAGAGCCAGCAGCCAAAAGAGCTTGGTGCGTCCACAGGATTCATGCAATTCCACCCGTATCGCTTCCTCCTCCTCCTTGCAAACCTGTACGTAAGTAAACAGAGTCTTATATAGTAAAAGTAGACAAATTTGTAGCTGTCGCTTACCGTGCGTTTGTGTGCGCGCGTCTTCCTATTGAGATGCAGAAAACGATCACAGTCGCCGCAGAGCGATCCACAGGTCTCACACTGTATAATGGCCGATGTTTCGCCATCATCATGATTGCTGCACATGGGCCTCGTATCGCATACTTTTGACCATTGGCCTGACGACAGCTTCTCCACGTGATCACGCTCCAGCACACAGAGACTGGCCAGCGCCAGCCAGAGTGTGGACGTCTTGGTGCAGTGCTCGGGGGTACGATAGATCTCCTCGAGACGCGTCAAATTCAGCACGGACTCGGCTATGGCTGCCTTGGTAATCTGTGACCATTTCTCGCTCAGTTTACCCTAAAAAAAACGCGAAGAATTGTGTTGTTATAAGTATGGAATAACGTCGAGCGAGATCAAGGAATGTAGATGTTTATCGAAGATCAATAATTCATAAATCAGAAATCATCGTAGATTGTACATCATAGAGCGTAGATCATTGAATATATAGATCATAGGCTATAGAATACAACTCAAAAATTAAATACAATATAGAAGGTATATCATCAATTACAGAATTCAGATCAGAAATCAAATGTCGTATATAACAGATCATAGATCATTAAATATAGTTAAAAGAGTAGATATTAAGGATCTTAGACCATAGAGATAAATAATTATACAATGTACATCCAAAATCCCATATAATGTTACCGTCCTTATTATGGGTTGTAAATCAAAGATCAAAGATCATAGCGTATGGGTCAGAGATTATATCATTTTCATTGAAGATGAATAATAGAATTTAGATCAGCGATCACAGATCATATTATTAAGTAGACCATAAAATATATATCGGAGATGGATCATAGAATATATAGACTAAATAGATTAATTAAATAATATAGAGCAGATATATCACATACGTTATGAATATATATTATACTTGTTGTGGGTCTATTTGTACATTTGGACCAGAGTTTTGATTTTTTGTGTAGACGAATATATATCCTTGAATATGAATATACACTTACACTGGCCAGATCGCGTATGAGTCCAATAATGCTCTCCGCCTGCTTGGTGGAGATGATGCCGTTGAGGAACCAACGCTGATTGAGATTACGCTTGCTGTGCTCCTTCTTGACGGGCACCGCGTCAAAGCGGAACGGATCATTGGCGCTGCTTCCCGGCAGCTGCTGTTGGTCCGCCGTATGGGGCCTGGAGCGCAGCTGCTGCACGGACAAGTCCAATGAGCTGCAGAGACGCACAAAGGCCGGCGTCTTCTCCAGCTGACCGGATTTGCTGGTGCCGGCGACAGCTGCGATACCAGCAGCACAACCATTCGCGGTGGTTGTCTTCACCTTCACCTGCAGCTGCAGGGACTTGGCTATGACGCCCAGGAATATGTCCAGGAGTCCCAGTCGGCTCATATCGAAGTCATTGGCGCTGTGATGCGCAATGCTGTAGTCCGCCGGTGGCAAACGCTGCACGCTCAGCAGCTCGGCGAAGCTCTCCGGCGTAATTTCGGGCAAAATGCGACGCAACAATGCCGTCACCTGGCGCTGCACGCGATCGCTGCCCGTGTGCAGCAGTCCGAGCAGATCCCGGAGCAGGCCGTGCTGCTGTGAGAGATAGGAGCGTCCGACCACGCTGCCGGACAGTGCCAAGACCATGCTGAGCATCTCGAAGCAATAGGTGTCCGGGGCTCGACTACGCTCCATGCTGCTCTCACTGCTGGCCAGTATGTAGTTCGGGTGGCCCTGTAACGTCATGGATTGTGGCTGCTGTTTGAGCACATGCGCCAGGTTGGCCAACTCCCAGTCCTCCTTGGCCCGTTGCGCCTCCTTCTTGATGGCGTGCACAATGTGCACGATCACCTGTTTCTGCAGATGCGATAGCTTGCTGCGTGAGAACAGTATACCCACCATGTGCTCTCGCAGATCTAAGGAATCGGCCAGCATTACGTTGCCCGCATCCAGGGAGCAACTGGCGTCCGTTGCCGTCACCGTATCGCTCACATTGCTTATCAGTTTGCCAAAGACCTGGCCGGTGATCAGACGGAATACCCGCAGTGTTTCCGCCTCACATATCTGCTGCTGGATGCGTGCGGCATGCGATAGCCGTTGATTGCCTCGCTGCAGCTCCACCGGCAACGGTTCCTCATTGCCACCGCCAGGCTGACAGCTGGGCAGACCCAACAGCTTGATCTGGCGCACCCGCAATGTGTTCTCCGGTCCGTGCAACTCCAGTCGGAAATGTGTACAGCTGTCGTCACTGATCTTTGCCGCAATCCAGACGCACGCCTTCTGGTCCACGTCCACGGACTTGATTAGATTCGTATCCCCCAAGGATTGGCCGGCATAGAATACCACATTCAGCACCTTGTTCTGTTGACATAAGAGAGGAGGGTAAACGAAATTAAAGCAGGTATAAAAGGGCACAAGTTTCGTTCAGAATATTTATTTGATAAATTAGAGGTGCACACGCCGTTGTTCTCGTGGTTCTATGGTATTTGGAATTGATCTTTCTATGTAAACCCACCTGTATATCCCGACTGTTATCAATGTGCACGAGCACAAATTTGCAGGCATAGGTAAGTTTACTCATGGAGAGCTCGATGATCTTGCACTTGTTGCGATCTTCTTCGTCGCTCTCCCAGAATGTTTCGGTTGAATTGTCCGTCAGGGACTCGGCCATGGCTGGACGTGAAGAGACCGTCACCTCGAACATGCCAGCCAGATCGGTATAGGAAATGACCTTAGCGCCAGGCACACTATTCAAACTCAACTGATTGCTAGCCAAGGCAATATTGTGTTCGGCATCGCAATGGATCTCAGCTGTGGCCTGCATGGCGGACACGGTCATGGCATCGTTCTGTTCATCGGATTTCGACAAGATCTTAGAGATATTGCCAAACACATGCGAGCTATGCAGAAACTGATGATCCGCCTGTCGAAAGCGAATGCCGAAGCACTGAATTGCCACACGTTGCAGCGGCGAGCCCAATGGCAAATGCAGCGTCAGATCTGCCACAGATTGCAGCAGCACATGCAAAGATTGCGTGATGAGATGGGCAAAACGTCCACTGATCTGCGTATAGGCCACCGGATGCTCCAACGCCGGCTCGGCCTCCTCGTATTTGCCATCCACCAGCTCCACGCTGCCCAGCGATAACGAGCTGACAAACCACCACATCAGATCATGCAGACAGACGCCCTGGGTGACGCTTCGGAGCAGCCAGTTCAGCGCCTGCAACGAGTAGATGCGACAGGCGGCAATCCGCAGACTACGCCGCATTGCGCCACGTAATCGATCCAGTTCATGTTTCTGCGTCATGAACGCCATCGCAGGTCGACTCAAGAGCGCGCTGCTCTGCTCCGGCAATGGACTAACTGCCTGTTGCTGCTCCTTCGCCTCGGCTGCAGACGAAGTGGTCGAGTCGTTGGCATTGCCGGCATGTGGCAGCACGGCCACACTGGCCAACAGCTTGGGCGGCACCAGGCGACGCAGGTGCTCCGATGGGTAGCAGATGAGCAGCGAACCATCGCCCTCGCTGGTGGAATTGTTGCGTCGTCGATAGACGACCTTCGGTTGGGCATCCAGCACATGTGATTGCTGCTGTTGCAGTTGCTGCTGCTGTTGTTGCTGCTGCTGCTGTTGCTGCTGTTGCTGTTGCTGCTGTTGCTGCTGTTGTTGCTGTTGCTGCTGCTGCTGCTGTGCCACTGCTGCCCAGCCCTGGCCCATGGAGTAGCTGCGATGAAACTTGGACAAGGTGCCAGTGGCTGGCGCAGTTGCCAGCGAGCCAGACATATGCTCATAATTATTGGGCTCGCAGGATTCGTAGGAGATCTCAGACAAAGGCTGAAAGAAGCAGGAAAAGAAGAAATTAGTAAACAACAAAAGAAAATTCGGCCGGAAAAGATCAGTCGGGCGGAGGCTACAGGCGGACGTAACCGACAGTAGGACACCCTTTACTTTCTGTAGATCTACTTACAAATATAATCAGAAGGATGCACATAAAGCTACGAGCGTATGAATGTCACACCAGCCACCTACTGCTTGGTGCCGCAAATTGCCTGCTGCATATCTTCGCTATTTCTTATCCGATTATAATCAAATATACAGCATCAGTGGAGAA
>JAWNNJ010001332.1:0-86508 GCA_035045125.1 Hypselothyrea guttata
TGAAGTACCTAAAGAACAGGTGAGATGGTTCTGAAGGGGCTGAGCTGAGGCCACCAGGCGGGTCGCAGGTTGCGGATAGCGAGTGGCCTCTCTTTGAGAGGTTAACTGCGAATAGCAGGGCAACCTGTCAATAAGTAGTCCCGGACAAACAGCGGGTGCACCCAAGCGGTGCACCGACAAGGCGCTTGTTCTTCCGCCTTTGAAAAATAGGATTACACACACCCTATCCCTCACTGCTTCCCGTCAAATTCCTTCCCCCACACATCTCACCCCGGGCCGGACGAAAGTGTAAATCGTACCGTGCGATAAGTCAGCCTGGCTGAGGGCCCGGGTCAACAAATAGCTCAGTCGCGAACGGTGTTCTCAGGCAAGTGGCGACCGTCTGTTATATCTAGCCTTGCCCGGGTATTGCGGATCTCTGCCCGGGTGGACCGTATTTTCTCCGCTACTCGTGGGATTATGAAGAAGCATAATTATCAAAAAACAAATATACCGCAGGACCTACCGGCGGATAGTGTTGCGCAACACTTCCAAAATGCGCACCTGGATAGAGTACGGCCCGTGATGGACACATCATCTCGCAGCCACTCCAGACCAGGACCAAGCGGGGCGCGTCCAACGCCACGACCAGAGACATCACGGGCTGCTCCCATGGCGTCCACCCCTCTGCGGGGCACCCAAGCTGGGCCTTCCCAGCCGCAAGTGCAGCATAGGGGGCCAGGACAAAGGCCAAAGAAGCAGCAGTGGTTCCCACCACTGGGACAGCCAGGCGGGCGCGACGATCCAAACAGGAAACAACTGTCTGGGTCTCGCACCAAATGGTACCTCCGGTATCTTCAGCAGGGGATGACCGCCGAGGAAGCCTTTAAAAAGGCAAAAGAGCCGAGGCCAGCCTCGGAACAACCATCTGCACCCAAGCGTTTGAGCAGCACTCTCACGCCACCATCCGACACCCCCAAACGGACGTGTCCTGAGGGCTCGATTGTCGAACCATCGACATCGGCATCTACCACGCCTACATCAAGGAAGGACCCGCCTTCCTCTGCAGCAACCGCACCTTCAACCTCTTACGCCGCGATGGCCAAAAAGGTCAAGGTTGCCGTGCTGCCGGCGGATTATCCCAGGGTGACCCTCAGCCATAGAGAACTCTCTATGCTTGAGGAGGCCATCCTGGCGGATATGATGGACTCAGGCTGGCCTGAGCCTATTGTCTTCACGGGAATACACTTCCGTGTAGGCCACATCATCGTCGATTGTAAGGACGGCGATACAGCGGACTGGTTGTCAATGGCTGCACCCAACCTAAAGTCATGGAAGGGGCCACCACTCGACGTGAGGATTGGGAACGACATCCCATCCCCTCACTCCATCACGGCATTCTTCCCACGCAGCAGTGAGGCCACCAATGACTGGATCATGGGGATGATTCGCACCCAAAACAGACTGGATCCGGAACTATGGAGGATTCACTCACGGAAGAACGAGGGAGGCGGGGCCCTCCTCGTTATTGGAATTGATGAGGCCAGCAAGGATGTTATCATGGCGGAAGGACACGTCCTAAACTACCGTTACGGCAGCATCCCTGTTCATGGTCTCAAGAGGCCTAGGACTGGAGAAGCGAATAAGGCGGCACCTGCGAGACCAACCACAAGCCATGCGGAAGCACCCGCATGCCTTGTGGAACCCGCAGCTTGCCCGCCGGAGGCGCAACAAACAAGCGCACCTCCCACGGCGAACGTCCCACGGGCGCCTGAGGAGGACTTGGCCGAAGACGACGAAGCAGCAGACGCCACCATCGTCATTGACGATGACGAGGATGAGGAGGCGATGGCGGAGGATGGGGAGCCTATGTCCTCGCAGGAGCTCAAGGCCGAGCTTATGGACGATGAGGACATGGACACAACCGTGATCCACCGCGACGAGAACACCAGCTCGTCGCTTGAAGTGGAATTAAAGCCACTTCTGTAATGATGGCGACCACCGCCGTCATTACAGGGCTAGCCCAGGTGAACATCCACCACGCCAAGGCGGCATCGGCCGTTCTGGTAAGGATGTTCACCCATCAACAGCTTGGGCTAGCCCTCATTCAAGAGCCCTGGACGAGGCAGGGAGTTAAGGGGTTGTACTCCAAAAACACGAAGGTAATTTATGATCAGAGGGTAGATGCACCTCGATCATGTATCCTAATCAGGAAAAGTATTAAATATTCTATACTTTCAGAGTTTCTAAGCCGGGACTGCGTGGCTATAATAGTCCGACCACTGGGAGCTCCACCAGTGATCCTGGTGTCGGCCTATTTACCCGGCGATGAAGATTGTCCCCCACCATTGCTCTCCAAGCTGGTGGAACATGCAGAGAAGCAGCATACCCCTATCCTTATCGGATGTGATGCAAACGCGCATCACGTTGTGTGGGGTAGCACCGATGTCAACAAGAGGGGTGAGTTCCTACTTGATTTTATCTTAAACCATAATCTAGAGATCTGCAATGTCGGGAATGAACCGACATTTGTCACTAGAGCCAGGAGGGAGGTCCTGGACATCACAGTTACCAGTAGGCTATTTTCTCAGTACATTAGGAATTGGCATGTCTCTTCAGAAGAGTCAATGTCTGATCACAAAATAATCCGGTTCAATCTGCAAATAAATACGGATATAAAAGAGTCCATTCGGAACCCCAGGAAAACTGACTGGGGGACATATGGAACCAACCTAGGGCTTAATTTCTCCAGACTCAGTTTGGGAACACCCAAACATCAGCTGGACCTTGAAATAGCTGTAGGGAATATTAATAGCGCCATTATTGACGCTTTTGAGAGAAGCTGTCCCCTTAACAAACAGGGCAGAGAAAAAGACGCCCCATGGTGGAACAGTAGACTGGAAAAGCTCCGTCTCACCACCCGTCATCTCTTCAACAGTGCAAAGAGGACAGGAGAATGGAGCACTTACAAGAGTACTCTGACTGAGTACAGCAGAGAGATAAGAAAAGCCAAACGGAAGAACTATCGGGACTTCTGTGAGGCTATTGAATCCACACAAGAGGCTGCCAGGATACACAAAGCCATGGCTAAGAAACAGACAGATCCCAATCTATCTCTAAGAACCCGTGATGGAAAGTTTACAACAAATAACGAAGAAAAGTTGCAACTCCTGTTCGACACACATTTCCCAGGATGCTCCTTTGAAACTCACAGGACACAGGTTGACAACGAAAGCCACGTTAGGCCAACTAATACAGACTGGAGTACCGCAAAGTCAGTGGTCACGTACGGGAAACTGAAGTGGGCTATCGGTACCTTTAAACCCTTTAAATCCCCGGGCCTCGATGGTATCTCGCCATCCTTTCTACAGCATGGGCTGGACACACTCCTAACAGGACTCAGGAGGGTCATGATTAGTAGTTTAGCACTGGGCTACATTCCCAGTGCTTGGAATAAAGCACGGGTGGTATTCATCCCCAAGATTGGGAAGAAAGATATAACCAACCCAAAGTCCTTCAGGCCCATTAGCTTGACATCGTTTCTCCTGAAAACGTTGGAGAAGCTGGTGGACAACACAATTAGAAGCACTCTGCTTAAGCGAAAACCGCTGCAGGCAACCCAGCATGCATATAGAGCGGGTCGCTCGACGGACACAGCGTTATATCAACTCTGTGATACGCTTAAACAAGCGATTGACAACAAGGAGGTTGCTGTATGCGCCTTCCTTGACATAGAGGGAGCCTTTGATAACACATCGCACGATGCTGTTAAGGCAGCCCTAGATAGACGGGGTCTGGATACAACAATAAGCAGATGGGTCCACTCCCTTCTAAAGTCCAGACTCGCAACTGCGACGGTGGGTGAAAGTAAAATCACCGTCAGGACCAAAAGAGGATGCCCACAAGGAGGGGTACTCTCCCCGCTGCTGTGGAGCATACTAGTTGATGAACTGCTCAGTAGACTTGCCAACAAAGGCATCCAATGTCAGGGATACGCCGATGACATTGTGATCATAGCCAAGGGCAAATTTGAGGAAACTCTCTGTGACATCGTACAGCTAGGACTAAAAGTAACGAAGGACTGGTGCGCGGAGGTCGGCCTCAACCTAAACCCCACCAAGACGGTCATCGTCCCTTTTACTAGACGCTACAAGCTCCAGAGAATGAAAGAGATAAGGATAGCCGGTTGCCCTATTGAAACCAGCAGGGAAGTGAAATATCTAGGAGTTACCTTGGACAACAAGCTCAACTTCGGATCACACGTGAACATCACAGTAGACAAGTGCATAAGGGCACTCTACGCGTGTAGGAGTATTGCTGGAAAGTCATGGGGAACCGCCCCACGAATCATTCGGTGGCTCTACATTACGGTTATAAGACCGATGCTCACTTATGGAGCAGTGGCATGGGGTGACAGAGCGAGGCTCGTTACCACTAGGAAACAACTGCAGAAACTGCAGAGACTAGCCTGTGTCTGCATGACGGGTGCCATGCGCACCTGTCCTACACAGGCCCTAGAGGTTCTCATGGAACTTACCCCACTTCACATTGCAGTCAGGATTCAGCAGAAGGCAACCCTTCTAAGACTACCGATAGCAGATTCGGGTGGAAATCGTATCCTTAGTAATAGGCAAGCTAATAGACTGTCTGAAGAACTACCCGTGGTAGCACTACCAAGGGACGAAATGGTTGCCGAACATACGTTCGAGCATAATTTCCGAGTTCACCTGTGCAATAAGAAGGAATGGACCACACTGGAGGAAATCCACCCAATGGGACACCACACCATACAATGGTACACTGATGGATCTCTCACACAACAAGGAACAGGCCTTGGTGTGACTGGACCGCGGGTCAGGTATCACGAATCCTTGGGAAAATACACCAGCATATTCCAAGCTGAAGTATGTGCCCTTGGCAGGTGTGCTGAATTCAACATCAATCGCGGCTATAGGAAAAGAGACATCTCTATCCTATCTGACAGTTTAGCCGCTATAAAGGCAGTAAGCAGCTGCACGATAACCTCCAAGCTTGTGCTAGAGGTCAGGGACAAACTTGACCAGCTTGGAAGATACAACAGACTCTCCCTAAGATGGGTTCCAGGGCACAGAAGCATACCTGGAAATGAACTGGCAGATGAACTTGCCAGGAAAGGGGCTGAGGGAAACATGCTCGGACCAGAGCCGTTCTGCGGCATAGGCCGACATACAATACGAGAAATGCTACGTATGATGGAACGACATGAAAGAGACGAATACTGGAGAAGCACTCCCGGCGCCAGACAGGCGAAGGACCTCTTAAGGACTTATAACCTAAAGAGATTTAAACAGAGCATACAGTTAGGAAAGAACTCGCTCAGAATTCTCACGGGATTACTGACGGGGCACTGTAGACTCAGGGACCATCTAAACAAGTTAGGGATATCGAGCAGCAGTAATTGCAGGTTCTGTGAGGCGGAATCCGAGTCCTCCTCTCACATATTAACTGCCTGTGTGGCGCTAGCCAGACGGAGACACCTTAACCTGGGGAAACCTTTCCTCACGCTAGCGGAAGTAGAGACCGTCGACCCACAAAAAGTACTCGACTTTGTGCGAGGCATTGGGCTGATGGAGGTACTTTAGTTCAGTAGGGGGTACAATAGATCTTACTAGGTCGCGGTACACTTGACCCAACGCTAATAATAATAATATCATTCTGTTGCTGAGATTGATGTATAAATGATGTATAAATAATACCGACAGATCGACAAAGACTCACATATTCTCTGATGGTGTTTAGCTCATCCTCTAGTTGCTTTTTACTGTCCGACAAACTGTTCACGGAGGTGTTCAATTCAGCACAGGAATTCCGTACTTCATTGACACTCTGAGCCGATTTCTTTAGCTCCAGCTGCAGCTCCTGGCAACGTCTCTGCTCCACGCGCACCAAAGTTCTGCACACATGCAGCTTGTTATTTTTATACATGGACTGAATAATTATAAATATATATATTACTTATATTGGATAGTCCCTTTTAGCACTAACCTTTCGCTGCAAATCGTCGACAACCTTCTCCAATTTGAGGACATCAGCGCGTCTTTGTCGCCAAGCTCTGAGCATAATGTTGGTAAAGGCCCTCATGTTGTCCATCGTGCTCAGTTCGTCTCTAGGACTCCAATTTTGGAACTCCATAGTGATATCATTCTTGGCTGATACTATCATATTTTGGCTATCCTCGAGCCAGGGTTGGATTAAACTGCGTTCTGTCGCACTCACTGCAATTTCTTTGCCGTCTTTTTGAATATCTTCAAGCAACTCCATTGTATTATTTAAGTTAAAACTAATAAATTGTTAAAACTCATAAATTTTTCTTTATTAATTATAGGCCAAAAATAATAAACACGGTTTCTTTAAAATGTATACGTTGAAATGTGATAGAAAAATGTTTTCAAGTTGATATTCATTTCGTTTGTTGATATTGTTTTGAAATTCGTTGAAATGCATACTGCTTTGATTAAATCGTTTATTATGTCATGTAATTGCTGTTAGCAGGTTTACCATATGCCATCCACAAAATACGTGGAATTGGCCAAGGTCCTTAGCCAGGTTAAGTAGCAAATTGCACGCACACTTCCGCAGAAAAGCGCCAGAGTTGGGGCAAGAAATCGGGTCTAGTTGACTACGCAATGAGCTACAGCTCTCAAATAAAATGCTTAAAGAATAATTAATTAATTTGAAAAATATTTCTTCTTAAAAAAATATTTTAAAATTTAGTTTTAATAATTTTAATAATATTTTTAAGCATTCTACTTTAGTGTAAAAATCTAAAACATAATAAATAATACACTAAAAACTGCAAAAATTTAAACTAAACTCTTTAGCAATATTTCTGGCTGCAATATAATTAACTTTATTAAATATTGTTAATTTTCATTTAATTATTAATTAATAAATTATAAATTAAGCGTATTAGCTAGAGCTTTCACTATTCGCCTGAAACGTATCAAAACAATTTATTTGAGCTAACTACACAGAGATAAATAAATTCGTAAATATAGGGTCAAATCCCAGCGGGAGAATATTAAATTAAAACTCGATTGAATAGAAAATTATTTAAATAAATAAAGTTAAATAAAAAAAAACAACACTGAAGAAAACTATATATTTTATGTTATTTACAGCTTGTTAAAGTTCTTCCTAATTTGAATATTTTTGGGAGATATCCATGTGGAAATGCATAGTTTTAAGAAGGTGCATATCTCTGGAAATAATCTCAGTGTATAATCAAGTTGAATACACTATCGCGCCAGTCATCTGTGTACGGCCCCATGGGTTGCGAAAAGCATTTACAAGGTCCTTCACCGCGTTTTCACCTTCACATTGAAAACACCTTAACATTGTATAGTTGAGTTACCCGACTCAAGGCCACAAGTCGCAGGAAGTTCAAAGAGTTTAAACACCACGCACATGGCTATAAAGCACAAAAGGTATAAAAATCAATAAAACTGCCATTGTATATAAGCTGACTTCTTAGCACGTGTCAGCTTTATGCACTATACTATAAAGTCGACCCTTAACCCTAACCCAAATTTCAGTCGGGCCCCCGCTGTGAAAAACCTAAACCCTAAGTAAACACTGGACGAATATCGCGTGATTTTGCCGACAAACGTTTTCTGATTGGCTCTTTGGGTTGTGCCTTGGGGATGTTCGGGGAGTTTCAGGAGGTAGCTTTGTTTAATCGATGTCTAGGCCGGGTGCTATTAGCTAGGACAACAGTTGTTGTATTTGGGCAGCCAAAAATCGTGATATCAAAGCATTTTAGTTGGTGTGTACAAAACAAAAGATTTTGGAATGAGTTCTTGTTGTGAAATTTCAATACATAAGAGGGATTGACATAATTTCTATTTATTTGAAGTTTAGCTCATGCCGGAGAATGTTTGGGAAATTTCGGTAGTTTCAATTTGTTGCACATGTTGCGTGTGCTTGATATACGATACATAAAGGATGGGAGAACAAATTCTAGGAAAGATGTACTTATTAGATATAGGCATGTTTTTTAGATTTATTATGCTAGAATATTTCTATGGAATTTTTCTTAATAATTAATCAGAAATCATTATCTGTTTCACGTTTATTATGCTGAAGTATTTAAAGGGTATTTTGGTTTTATATAATTATTTATTTAAATACTAGTATTTATAAGATATACGTTTTTTTTCTTTAAAATTAAACATGTATTATTGGCTAGGGTACAAGTATTTATCAAATTTATTAGAAATGCCTTTAAAGTGCATTGCTCCTTAAAGTTATTAAGAAATTATTAATGAGGTTACGAGTATTATTTCTGAGTGTTGTATGAGGCTTTGGGAAATTTTAACAAATTATTACATGGAAATATATATAAAAATAAATACTAATTTGGTATATGTTATAATTAAGCTTTACAGTGAACAAATGAAATTAAATTCTCTGGAAATTACCAGAACTAAATGCATTGCCATAAAATTAAAAAGTAATAAAACCAACAACAAAAGCATTTCAGTTAAGGATCTCTAACAACCTCTACTTTTATTGCATGAATCAGACGAGCATAAATTAAGTAATTCACAATTTTCTAAATTCCATGGAAATTGGCATCCTGAATGTCAGAGTTCAGGGCCAGGGAAATGTGAAAAGTGAAAGTCTCTAACGCATGCTGCAGGCATAATGTGAGTCATATTTGTTAGCCACAACAAATGCCATCGCATGATGATATCCTTTTCCAGGAATCGTTGGCTGATTCAGTGCCCGTTCTAGCCAGACAAACAAGCGGCAACCAAAGGCCCCAAACACCCGAAGAGCTCCAAGAAACACTCGAAACACTCCGAAACACCCGACCCAACCGAAATATCCGAAACATCCGAAACACCCGCAATTTCCTAAACACCCAAACCACCCATAAGACTCGCCAACAGTTGCTGTGTTCACAACATTTTCATTCATAAAAGCGTCGCGAGCTTTTCCCCTTTTGGCATTGGGTGAGTCACAGGCCCACAAATCAGGCACACTGTGAGAAATTTCCCAATCATCCACAAAGCGCATCGATTGTCTGCTTGTAGTTGAGACAACGTGACTCAGATCAGCTCAGCTCAGCTGAACCTTCAAGCTGCTGATTTGAAATGGAAGCCGGAGCTGCAGATTGTGACGTTATTACTTTGTCTCTCATTCTCTCGTTTCTTCGTTTTTTCATTCTCTTTTGTGCTGCCGTTCGCTTGCACTTGTCGTTGGCTGCGTCATGTCTTGTTTTTGGTGTTCAGCTCAACTTTGATCTTTGTTTTTGTTTCTGTTTCTGTTTAGTGAACAAAAAGCTCTGTTTGCTTGGCGGCATTTTAAATGGCGTCTACGGAGTTACAAAACTTTTTTATTTGTATACACTCGATAATAAGTATATTATGCATTTAATATTAATTATGTTTGCTAAATTGTTTTTTTTTTTTTAATTGTTTTTCCTAAAAAATATATATGATTAGAATTTTTAATACAAGTTTGGCATATTTATTAAGTGTGATAGTTTTTTTTTATCTTATTTATAGTTATATTTTATATTAAATTTATTACTATTTTTTAGAGATTTATTGCTTATTATATTATTTTATATTTTATTTAAAAAAAAAATTATCACATATTAAATTATAATTAATAATTATTCTTTTAGCTTTTTTACTTAAATTTCAGCAATTATTTTTCCATATAATAAATTAATAAATTTGTAAAATAATTTAATAAAAGTTAATCTACTGTACAAGATTTTAATATTATATAAATTTGTATTAGTTTGATACACAAGTTTTTCAGCTCTTCTAATTTTAAATTATATATTTATTGAACCGCAAATTTAAACTATTTTTTAAAATTATAACAAGTGAAATTATTATACCAGTTTTGTTAATGTTTTTATTATAAAAGCTTATTTTTTGCTTTTTTAAAATTATATGTTCTCGCTTCTTCGATCAATTATCGTTATCAAATTTATTTCGTTATAGTAAGAGCATCAGAGCTTCGGCGTAGAAAAGATAACTCCGCTGGTTTCCAGTTTTTTTATCCACATTTCTTGGCTTTCGGTTCAGTCTTGAATTCGCTGGCGTCGTGATCGGTTGTGGTCTAAACGTCGTCGTCGTTGTCGTCGTTATAATTTGTGCTTTTAACTGTGTTTGGTTTTTTTCTCAGCGATCTTTGCGCGCGCGTGTGCGTTGTGCTTAAAGCTCTTTCTTCCTATCTCTTTGCCCCACACTCTCTCGCTGTGTCTCACTGTCTCTCTCTCTCGCTGTCGGTTTCTCTCGCTCTCCCGCTGCGTGTCTGTTTTGCTGCGCACTTGTAGAGGAAAACCTGTGCATGACAAGTGTAGACAAATTGTAGATAAAAATAAAATGAAAACGTGAATCAAGTAAAATATTATACAAAAAGGTGCATACAAAAGTTTCACTTGAAAAGCTGCAAAACATCAAATAGTTTATGCTGTACTATAAATAAAACCATAATAGATCTATAAAAAGAAACCAAACGGGCCAAAATGCACGTACCAGTGATATTTGATAATTTCGCATTAGAATTTGATTAGATTACGCCACTCAAGACAACAAAAAGAGTCTATGGCCAAAGCTTATTGGGCAACAACAAACGCTCAACAGTTAACAAAATATTTCTCTCTGTGCGAATGCAAATTAAATCCGCCGCCGCTGCGAAAAAAAATTTATAAAAATAAATATATGTATATAAAAAATATATAAAAAAAATATCATTAAAAAACAAAAACAAAAACAAGCCCCCACTGTTGATGATGATCGCATAAACCATAAAGCCCGGAATTCCCCTCGACGTCATGACAAAATTGTCTCTCTATCTCTCTGCATCTCTTAGTCTCGCTCTCTTTTCAAACATCCCGCCAATAAGCGCTCTCTCTTTCGCTCTCTTAATTTCTCTACGCTCTTGCTCTCGCTTTCGATGAGATCTCGTTTGAGATCTTTTGACTCTAGGCTGATTTTCAATATAGTTTTTGTTGTGTTTTGGCCTTTTGATCTGCACATTCCTCTATTGTTGTTCTTCTCCGAATATTGATTTCATTTTGTTCCTATCTCTCAGTTATTTCGCGCAAAAATATTGCAAGCAAAGAAAATTGTAGAGAAAATAAACATTAAACAACATTGAAATATAAATAAAAAACCGGTTTCTTTACTATTGCTAATATATTATAAATTTTTTTTTCATAAAGCGTGCAACGAAATGGAATATTTCCTAGGGAAAATAAATACAAACAAGTTGATTATTTTGCATTTAGTTCATTTACATAACGGCACTCTCTAAGGCCCCATTTTAAAGTTCCGTACGTGTTTCATTACAGTCCGCTCGAAACTGTAACAAAACTTCGCATTGAAAGTTTTTGAAGTAAATAAAAAAAAAATCGAAAAAAAAAATAAAAATAAACTAACGCTCAATGCATTTTTAATTTTCCAAACAGCGAAACAACAAAATCCACAACAACACGCATCGATTGAGGTGAGTTAAAGCTTAAGGTACACAAATAATATTTACAGTGTAGGGGGAATTACATTTCTCTCTGGTGAACATCTTGGAGAATTCAATTTATTTGCTTTTCAAGTTTATTTCTAGTGATTTATGGGCACGTCATGACTTTGATATTGCTTAAGCTAATGATTATGCAGATTTATATAACTAAATAAGGGTTTTTGCTAGCCATACAGATAAATTCTAGATATCGTTTTAGATATTGCATGGTTTTGCTAGGCAGTAAATTATTTATAGATCTGCATATGTGGGAAACGCCCGAATCAGCTCAGAATAGAACGAGAAAGAGTTTATGGGTTTTAGTTCAATATTTAACTCTTTAGATATGAACTAACACTATCTTATATGTTTTTATGCAAATTTATCCATCTTAAAGTAAATATGCTCTTATCTTTTTTCATTCCATTGTTGCTCATTACTTCCTGTCGGAAGTCACAGTAGCCAAAACTGATCAACTTAAGGTCTGATTAATATTTTTTATTCAGAAATGTATGATATGGTTTGGTGTAATTATTTATTATAATAATGATTATTTTAGGCTCATAATTATTTTTTACTTTATTATTGGCAGCTAGAATTAATTCTCAGTGTATTTTCTACCCCACGTAAAAGCTTCTAAACGCCATTTCCCCTGCTCTGTCTCTATTTCCCACTCCTATTAGCCATTGATACGTGTGTATGAAATAATGTAGCATAAATACTAATGCATGCCATGGAAAATATTAAATTGAAACAAACTTAAACACCTGTGTATATGGCAGCGCAGTCGCTGCCTCAGTCGCTGCCGTAGTCGCAGTCGCTGCCCCCAAGTTCTCAGCGCTCAGTTCTCAGTTCTCAGTTCTAGCTGTTTTTGTGGGAGGTGTGGGGAAAGCTTTTGGCGTTTCGCTTTCGGATACAACTGGCAATTGTTTTGGGCCCGGAACAATTGAATTGTGTTTCATTCAAAGATCGACTCGAAACGTTGACGGTTGTGCTAGCCGGAAGAAAAATAGTTTAATTTTTAGTGAAAATTTTCTCAAAACAAACAAGAACTTGACTCGAATTTTTGATAAAAAATACAACAAAAATTGTTTTAAAATATTAGTAAATATTTTTGTGCAATTGATTGAGAACAAACCAGAACTCGCATTGAATTTTTGATAAAAAACAGTTGAAAAATTGTTTGAAAAATTGTTGAAAAATATCTGCGTAAATAAATAAAGCCAGAAGTCGTGTCTTCAGACTTGTCCTTGCTGTTAATTACGCGTGCGATGCTTTTAAATAATTCAACGTAATTTTATATTGCACACAGACGTTTCGAATGCAAAAACCGGCTGCTGACTCATCAACAAACATATATAGGTATTAAAAAAAAAGTAAATAAAAGCGTGGCTTGTGTGTTTATAAAAAGCAAATAAGACCAACAACAGCAACTACTGCTAGTCACAAAATACAGCAAGTCATGGGGCTATAGTTTTCTCAACTGTGCGATAAATGCAAAGCTCGAATCAAGTCAACAAAACGACATTTTTCTCGGAACCTCTCGCATATGCTAAGGCAAGCGGTTGATTGATACTGGTAAGGCCCTACAACTAATAAATAGTTATATAGTTATAATTACACTACTATATCTTTTGGCTGCACTGCATCATCAATCATGCCAGATCAATTGCATTTAATTGTAGCTGAAGAGTGTGACATGAGTTTTTGGGTTTTTGGCGCTTGATAACAGCCAAAAAAGTTCTGTGAATGAAATGTAGTTAAATATATACGACCCATATATACCCTAAAATAAAAATAAGGAATCAAAGATTTTAATATAGTTTAGCATTTATTTAAAAAATATTAAAAATGTATACAGTTGAATATAACGAATTAAAAGTTTGTGAAAGAATTATTGAAACAAAAGTTTATTCCCAAAAGGAATAAAACAATTTTTTTTTAATTGTTTGAAAAATTAAAAATTAAAAAAAAATGTTCAAAAATATTTCCGATTAAGTGCATTATTTCTGAGTCTTAAAAATGTTGTTTTGTTTTATATAAACAAGTGTTTATTATTAATTTTCTAAGCGCTCGACTAGATCATTTCTAGTTCCATCGATTAGAGCAATTGCAAATAAAAATTTTGTATTTTTGTAATTTAGGTCTTAAAACGATATAAAAACAAATTATAGAAATTTAAAAAATCTGAGAAAATGTTCTTAATCAAGTACATTATTTCTCAGTTAAAGAAAATCATATAGAACTATTTACAAAAGTATTTGTAATTAAATTGCTAAACACTGGCCAAACAAGTTCCAACGATTTGTCAATGGCGACAGCCTATCAGTTATTTATTGTATTTGTATTTGGATTTTATATTTCAGCTGTAAATTGCTTGACGCCAGTGATCATTAAATGTTTTTATTTTTTCAAGATTTTTTGATGATATTCGTTTTGTTTTGGCGACAATTTGGCGTCTCGAAGGCACATTCTCCCGCTGAGTATTTGTGAAGTTACCTAAAACTAGTTTCTTAGCAGGTTATCGCTTGAAGAATTCGCCAAGCTACTTCGATGTTGATCTTAATCTTAATTTGTAGTGCCTGGCGCTGGCGCCAAGAAGTTTGCAAGAAAATGCATAAAATTAGAATATTAAATAATCAACAAATTGTTTTGGATATGCCATTGGCTGGGGCGCCCATTACTGCCACACAGCTAAATCAATTTCGCTATTCATCTCTCTTCTCTCTATCTGTTCTATGCTCGTTGAGCATTGTATCATTAATCAATTTGATTTTATTTTTTTGCGAATTTCGTTTCAACTCTTTTTTGTATATTTCTTTTGTTTTTTGTGAATCAAACTTTTATCACGCGGCATTCTATTTTGAAACCCTAGGCCATCTCTCTGGCCAGGTAGCTTCATTAATACCGTACGTAGTATCATCGATTATAATTTATTTGCTACTACCTACCATATTATATCAGTCCCGAAACTGATACGCATTGTTGCCGACCATATTTCATAATTCGGTAGCTTATCTATAACATTGGCTGCGACCGTTGCGACCCCTTCATATTGATCAGGGCCCTATAAATACATACATACACTCGTATACCTACGTATACCTATTGTATACAAATAAATTGCCATATAATCATCCGTCACATGTGCTACGCATACGATAAGGTCCTAATGCTGTAGGAAAAATAATTCATTCAGCTGTTGCGATTACTGTACTATCAAAATTAATTACGGATATTTATACCTTGTACCCATTGAAAATTGGCAAAAAAAAAGGGTTGATAACTTTGTGCAAAAGTATGTAACTGGCAGAAGGAGGCGTGGCAGACTCCATAGACTATAAAGATTTATCAACAGGGCTACGAACTGTATCGATTTGGCCCAGTTTGTTCATCTGTGCAGGGTATTTTATTGTTGGGCACGTCCGACTGATCGGCTTCTCGCTTTTAATTAATTTAAATTAAAAAGCAAATGTCTCTACATTACTTTAATCATGAATAATTATCTATAAATTCTAGAATTTTTGAATTTAAATCGTAGATTTTTATAAGCTAAAGCAAAATTTGAAAATTTGTTTATAATTAATATGAGATAAAGAAATACGCAGAAATTATATGTTGTATCGCATCGGTTGTACAAATTGTACTGAAAATTCTTATCAATTTTGGGCTTTCCCACTGCCGAGCTTAGATGTCATTAAAAATGTTTTTACAATAATATACAAACTCGCAATTCTTGCTTTTTACGATTGCAATGGCGAAATAATTATTGTCTTCTTAATAGAAAACTCAGTTTTCAAACAAAAAGTTGTTTCTTATCAATAAGAACTGTTTTAAATGTATAACTTTTTGACTGGGTACCTGACCTTTGATTCAATTAAAAAATATCCATAAATGTTCATGCTTGTTTTCAAATACAAATAAATATGCAGCAGTTTAATTTAATGTCATCATCACAACAAAATATCAAAAATTCACGCGTTTTGTGAATGATTTTCTCTGCAACGTTTCGCCACACGAGCGAATTCCTGGCATTTTTCAATTTATAATAAATATACCAAAATTTGTATCTACAATAACCGAACGTAGGAGAAAGTATATATCTTTTTGTGAATCACGATTTTTTCGTGGAAATTCGTGGGGCACAAGAACACATAGTTCATTAAGGCGCATGCATACACAAATATAATGAACAATTATTATATCTATACTAAAGAGATAATGAGTACATCTTTTGTCGTGTATTTTTTTGCAAGAAGCGGCGCCAAGTGCCCCCAAAAAATAAAAAGAAGACATGTTGACAAGTGTCTTCTGCATGTTCTGGGCGGAAATGCCAATAAACATCTTTGCCAGATGGCTTTAGGTACCTCATAAAGTGTTGATTCTGCCTAAACACGTAGTTCAGTTAATTGTTGTATAAGGTTTAGAGATACTTTCAAGTTTGGAATTCGGTGTGGGAATCTGTAAAAACAAATAGGGATTTTAAATATACATAATGCTCAATAGTTTCAACACGAGCTATAAACATTTTAGGGCTCATGGTATTTCAGATATGTAATGAATAAATAAAGATTACTTCCAGCAATTAGAAACGTGTTGATAATCTTGTTTTTCAATTTTTGTAGCCTTCAAAATTCGTATCATATATTTTGATCAATGAATTTTGTGACTCAATTTGAATTTATATATAGATTATAAAATTCCAAGAAATATAAAAACATCTTTATTTAAATATTTCGCTTATCAATGCTTATAATCAGGTTCAAGCAGACAATGAGTTTCCTGAAAATAATCATATTTTTTATACACGACAGACAGATTTGACATTTTTTGTTATTTCTTTTGCGTCAATTGTTTAACATTTGTAACGAACAGCTGAAAAAACATGTTTGTTGATTTGATGAGTGTGTTCTTTTAATACAAGTTGTGAAACACGCGTGGAAAGTATTTTTCTAATGATTTGTTGACACAAGTGCACTAAGGTTTATTGACATCGACCACAGACCATTCACAGTTCGAACCACGACAATATTTTCCTGCTTTTCCGTGAAAATTGGGACAAACTACTTAAGCAAAATAAGCAAAACATTGAATTCCTCATAAGCGCAAACAAACAAACAAACAGAGAGACTGAGAATGATAAATGCTTCATTTAATATTTAGCAAATTAACAATTTAAAAGACAAAATTAATACGAAAATAGCAGAAAAAGCTTTCGATGACAAATTAAATGAAAAACTTTTCATTTTCGAAAATATTTGCGCACATCGTTAGAGCGTTCTCAATGCTCAGTCTTTGGCCGAAAGGCAAGAACTTAAGACGTGCGTTTCGAAAATAAATTCAAATAGAATTCTCAGCATAAAATATATAAGTGCATATACATATATTTGAACATATATAGAGACGATTTGTATCTATAGCAAATTTGTACAATTTTCCGGACTCGTTTGAACCGGTCGAAACCGAAAATCCAACCCAAATAAATTCTTCAGTGTGTGTGGCCTTTCATAAATTAATGTCAATAATTTTTTGCAAAGCCCATTGAGTTACCGATAATTTCGAAAAGCATAAAATCAAATCTAACTAAATACGTTTCGAGGCGGAAACAAACGCATCGGGTCAAGTGAAAGGTGAATATTTGCTAAAGAAATTGAATTTCAGCAAAAGTTAAAAGCGAATTTCAAAATGTACAAGAAATATTACAGCTGTTGGCATTTAGCCATATTTACAAAATATTATGACGTAATATTTCTAATATTCTCAGTGTGAAATAGTGCAAAATTAATAGAACATTTTCTATACCATATATACTATATCTGCTATATATACTATATAGTATACCTTTCTGTACATGTGTTTGTCGAGCTAAAAGCCAAAATGAAAATGACAGGCACATTTGGTATGACGTGCGAATTGGCTTCTGCTCTGCTCTGATATCGCATAATTCTATTCGATATTTCATGTTTTTTCCAATGGTTTATTTTGATGCTGCTCTCCCCATAGATTTATGTCTTTAGTATATTCCAAAAATACACAAAACTGTCATATGCGCTAGTTTTCTTTGAAAATTGCCCAATTTACAAATCTGCGATCTTGAAACACATTTTGTCGAATATATTTCTTTTAAATTCAATTAGTAATGGGTCTCTAGAGGAACTTATTAGCAGCGTTAAAATACCACAATTTATGTGAACATTTTGATGTTGTTATAATTTGAATTCAAATTGAATTCGAATGAATAAATCAATTATTAACAAAATTATCACATCTTTGCTATCAAGTCATGTTTTTGCCACAATTGAAAATAAATAAAAGTATATAATTAATTATTCTACTGATTACAACATTTTGCAACTCGTTAATATTTTTTTTTTATTTTTTAATGAATCTTTATATATATACTATATAAATTTGTGTTGATTTTTACCTCACGCCGTGGGAGAGCAGACCGATGGTTAGCATTAATTTTTCAAAAGTATTGACGTATGTAGACTGCTAATGGCAGACCGATGTCTAGACATCTGCAGACATATCGAAAGTCTGAGGTCATAGTGTTAGTCGCTATATAAAAATTCTAAATAATATATAGAAGTCAATGACAAAAGGTAGCCAAGGCGAATCCCAAGAATAATGGCAGTGATAAAAGGCTAATTTTGTGGAAGTGAAATTGAATGTTTGAAAATCGCTGGGGAGGCCAGTCTACCATATATTTATATAGTTTATATAGACATGTGTGTGTGTGTGTGTATCTACCTGACATATAGACACTTTGCTTATATAGATCAGCTTCAACAAGCAGTCGGAACATCGAGTTCGCGTGGAGCATTTTTGTCGTGTACGCATTACGCAAAATGTTATTTTTAAATGTTAGTCCGAAGCTAACTTGGCTATGGCCAGGCCCAGGCCAGCAGAACGCTTCCACACAAATATAAAAAAATCACAAAATAAATATACAAATATACAAACTCACACAAGCGGTCAACTGCAGTTTTTGCAGTCCCCACGGGTTGAAGATACTCGGCGTGTTCCCGTGCGCTGAATCGCCCACATTGCGCTCCTTTGTGTCTAGACTAGAAGAGTGATTTAATAGTTTTAAAATTGCAATAAAATACTAGAAATCTTTACTTATAAGCATTTAGCCCAATTAGCTAATAGATATTTGTATATTCGACGGAAATTGAAAATTTGTCTGGCATATTATTTTTGGCTTAAAGCGTCATTGTCTTGGCATCATTGGTCTATCTGGCAAATAAGTTAAGAGCAAAAGAGTAATTTATAAAAAAAATTTTAAATATTGATAAATATATTCGTAGCACTGCTCTTTAATCCATTCTAACTTTTAATCTCGTTCTCTTTTATTTACAGTTAATATTTTGGCCTAGAAATGTTTCCAAATCAAAACAATTTGGCTGCAAACGCCGCCAACGATGCTCAGCAGCAAAACCTCAACTACAATGGACTCCAACAACAGCAACAGCAGCAACAACAGTCAACCCAACAATTGTCACAGTCTGCCAAGAATGTGCGCAAGAAACCCTATGTGAAGATTACGGAACAACCCGCCGGCAAAGCGCTACGTTTTCGCTATGAATGCGAGGGTCGCTCGGCGGGTTCCATACCCGGCGTCAACTCCACGCCCGAGAACAAAACCTATCCAACCATAGAGATTGTGGGCTACAAGGGGCGTGCCGTTGTCGTGGTTAGCTGCGTCACCAAGGATACGCCATATCGGTGAGTCTTTCACAAATAAATATCTTGAAAAAAACTCTATTTAAAATCTCAATAAAATATTCCTAAAAGCTCCTTAAAAAGCTTCCTAAAAGCTTCATATTGAATCTGTTCATAATCTTAATGAAATATATGTGTATTTAAAGTATTCTTATCATCTTAGACCTTTAGATATCTTTCTATATCCTTGAAATTTCTTTCAAAGCTTCTTTAAATCTCCTTAAAACATTTTTTAAATCTCTTGAAAATATATTTAATATTGTTTTAAAATATCTTCCAAATATACTTATAATCTTCTGAAAGTATCTTTAAATAACATTAGAATGTCATTAAAATCTCTTTAAAATATCCCTAAAATCTCTTTGAAATCGTATAAAAACCTCTTTAAAATCTCCCTCTAATCTACAGTCCACATCCGCACAATCTGGTAGGAAAAGAGGGCTGCAAGAAGGGAGTTTGTACTCTGGAGATCAGCAGCGAGACGATGCGTGCGGTGTTCAGTAATTTGGGCATACAATGTGTCAAGAAGAAGGACATTGAGGCGGCGCTAAAGGCGCGCGAGGAGATACGCGTTGATCCATTTAAAAGTAACTAATTGTACCATATAATTCTGCTTGAATAATAACTAATTTTCTGTATTTTTTTATAGCGGGTTTCTCGCATCGTTTCCAGCCGTCGAGCATTGATCTGAACTCGGTGCGTCTCTGCTTTCAAGTATTCATGGAGAGCGAGCAGAAGGGACGCTTCACGGCGCCATTGCAGCCCGTAGTCTCAGAGCCCATCTTCGATAAGAAGGCCATGTCCGATCTGGTAATCTGTCGACTCTGCAGCTGCTCGACCAGCGTGCTGGGCAACACACAGATCATATTGTTGTGCGAGAAGGTGGCCAAAGAGGATATCACAGTGCGTTTCTTCGAGGAGAAGAACGGACAGACCGTGTGGGAGGCCTACGGGGACTTTCAGCACACGGATGTCCATAAGCAGACTGCCATTACGTTTAAGACGCCGCGTTATCACTCGCTCGAGATAACAGAGCCCGCCAAGGTAAAATACCAGAGTTATATTTTTCAAGTTATACGAATTTTAAATATCGATAAAAATAAGATCAATACTTAACTTACTGGAAATTTTGTTATAGGTTTTCATACAGTTGCGTCGACCGTCGGACGGTGTTACCAGCGAGGCTCTACCCTTCGAATACGTGCCATTGGATTCAGGTAGGCATACGTTCTGGAATCTTCATCGGCACCTCAAGCGGAAGCCCGATGAAGACATCTTTCAGCAAATATTATCGATCGATACGACACAACCGCCCAAGCGCGAGACGCCCACGATACAGGTGATTGACTTGAATACGCCCAAATTGGAGCAGCAAATGGTGGCGCCCTTTGAGATGATCAATGCTGATGCAGCAGATCAGCTGCCACAGGATATGGAAGCCGCAGCAGCTGAGGCGGAAAAGGAGGCGGAGGCTGAGGCGGAAGCGGAAGCTGTGGCCGAACGCATGCGCACAAATCTAGAGATCGATACGATTATCGATGAAAAGGTGCGTGAATTGGAGGCTTTGCAGCTGGAGCAACAGCGATCGGGAGAGCTGCCTCCGGAGCCTCATGTGCTGTCGCCCAATGACAAGATCACCGAATGGATGAAGTCCAATGAGCTGATGGATCAGCCCCATGAGCCCAGTCCGGAACTGGGCAGCGACACGCCCACAGAGGGCACCACAGAGACCCAGATAGCTGCCGCTATTGAGGAGGATCAAACATTGAATGAGCTGCTGGAGCAGGTCGCCGAGCTGGATGAGATCTACACGGATTATGTGGTGCAAAGGGACACCTACAACAATACGCTGCACAATGAGCTGCAGAGCATGGATCGTCCGGAGGACAGTTTCGATGATGCAGCGACCTATACGAGTCTGCAGATTGCATTCAAGAATCCCGTTTTGATACCCATGGATGACATAATGCCACCCACACCGCCCATGTCCCAATGTGCACCGGAAGATGCGCAACATTACGATCCCGTCGAGATCAATTCACAAAAGCAATTGGATTTGGAACAGCAGCAGTTGGAAATGTTTTTGGCGGCACATGATGATGAGAAACTGCCTCCGCTGCCTCCCAAGCGTCTGCGCAAGCAGGACAGCAATGCGGAGAACCGTTCCATCGAGGCCAACAATCCAGAGGCTAAGGAGAAGCCCCGCCTACCCGCGCCCATTATACATCCACGCATGTCCGATTTGGCGCCTGCGCCCACCAAGCGTCTGCCCCAACCGCCGGAGGAGAAATCCAAGTCGAAGCCAGCAAAGAATCCCAACTTTAATACGCTGCCGCGTCAGAAGAAGCCCGGTTTCTTCTCCAAGATCTTTTCCAGACGCAAGAGCAAACCGGAAATCATGATCGACAGCAATGAGAACTGTGCGGAGAGTCGCGAATCTCTGGATCATCGTGCCTCGCAGCGTTCCTCCAAGTCTCTCAATCAAAACAAATCCTCAAGCAACACGAGTCTGCTGAAAACCAACTCCAACTCCTCCCGCAAGCTTGGCAAGACGGGCAAACCCGTGGGCAGAAGCGTCAGCAGCGTCTCCGGCAAGCGTCCCTCCTATCTAAATGCTGATGTGGTGCACATACCTCTAAAGGGCGACAGCTCCAGCAGCTTGCAACAGCCGCCACATGAGGCGTATTCAAATTCCAGCACAATTACGGTTGGAGGCCAGCTAGATAGACGCACTGCGTCCGCCTTGCAGCTGGCCGAGATTCCCATCAGTGAGGGGGGCATGGAGCTGGTGGCGATTGCCGATCGCCAGAGTCTGCACAATTTGGTCAGCTCCATCGAGGCGCATTTCAATGTGCAAATGGATCCCAATCTCGATCTCACCGAAGTGGAGCACTTTGCCCTCTACACCAGCGTTCCTCCCCAGGCAACCGCCAGCGAATTTGATGAAACCTCCGCCTACTACGCACCCGTCGATGCCGGCGAGATCTTGACGCCGGATCAGGTCGCCAAGCGCCTGGCGGCGGCAAATGGCAATAATTAAATAAAGTCCAGTTGTGGACTCTTGCATGTTACAAAAAGGCGCCACAAAAGAAGGCGTGCCATAAAATAATATATTTAAGAAATGTATTTTCCTATGTCGGCAAACCCCAAAAATTAACTGCAGTCCAAGAGCGGACTTATGCATGTTACACCAAGGCGCCGGGGCGTCATAAATTTTTTAGATTTAAAAAAGGATTTACCCAAAGCTCTTGCCAATAATTGAAGGCAGTTCAGGAGCGGATTTACGAAACATAAAAGGACGAAAAAACATAATAGTTCAAGAACATTATTTTCTTTTGTCTAGCTCAACAATTTGTAAAACCCCAAAACACTTGGCCCTAAATGAGTGTTGTCCAGGAGCCGATTTGTAAACACAAGAAGCGCCAAAAATGATAGATTTAAAAAACGATTTTTTTGTCTATCCCAAACCCCTACCAATTTGTAAAACCCTAAAACACTTGTCAGTGGGCGCTCAAAAATAGCGCTCCAATTTGTATTTGTATTTGTATTTGTTTTGTGCATACTGGTAATCAGTTGGTGTGCAACTTTGTAAGCGACAAACCAATCGCAAAACGAAACAAATGCCTAGGATTTGGCCTTGGCAATTAGATTTGTAATTTTTGGCAGTTACTTGAGTATTTCACGCTGCCAAACGATTTGTATTTAAGTTAAGCGGATTTTTGATAAAGCAATATTTGAAAAGTCCCAGAATCAAGTTGAAAACTGAAGATTTGTCCCCATTTTTTATAGATCCAGCACATTTGAGGCGAAAACGTCAAAAGACTGGCGGTGATCCCATGCACCTGTTGCTTCAGCAGCAACAAAAACAACAGCAACATCAGAATGATCATCAAGATGGTAGTAAGTTTTCTCTCAGTGTATCTGATATACATATATTTGGTTTTGGTGGGGTTGTATCTACTTTAATCGTGGTGTCTGTCCAGTCTTTGCTCTAGAATTTGTTCCATGTGCATAGGATCTGTTGTTTGAAATTGTTTTTTTTTTTGTGAGAATTGTTCCGATACACTCGGAGAAACTAGTCAAAATATATATATAGCAACTTATCCTACCTATATGCTCGTACTACAATATACTATATAGATTTTGTCGTTTACTTAAAGACTTGACTTAAAAGTTCTATGATGTATTAATCGAATAGACTCTTAGCAAATACCAAGTATACCAAAAATGAAATTGGAAAAACGTTGCACAAATACACACAGAGCAAAATAATATATTATTTGTATCGTAGTAGAAAATATCTAAACTAATATACACATAAACATAAATATATATTTAGTAATATTGTTGTTGCAAAATTTGTCGCTTTGCTAAACGAGTAGAATTTTATTGGAAATCCACACAATTTGATATTTTTATACAAACTGAAGAATTTAACGAAGAATTATAAAAAAACGTCATGTTTCTAAACTATTTTATAAAATATATAGATTAATAAAAAACAACCTAATGGAAAACTGAAATAAAATATGCAAGAGTTTTTCTATATTCAAAGTTAATTAAAGCTGAGTAAGTTTCAGAAAGCACGACAATTTCAATTATTTTTGCATGAGTTTTATTCTAATTAAAATATTGGTTTAAATCAAATTCCTTTTTTTTTTAAGTTAGTAATTATTTAGAATTGCCTTGAATGTTTCAAGTATAATTTTTATGTATATATTTTTTTTTTCAATTTTTTAATTTTATGACATTACCTTATGTTTTGTTTTGTTTATTTGATATGCGTCTTGAATGTTTGGCTTTTTCTTTAACACTAACTTTTATTTTAAATTAATTTTGCTTAATTTTTGCTAACATTTTCTACGCACTGCTTGCAGGACAAAATAATATGAACTGCTGGAATGCGCAGAATATACCGCCCATCAAAACGGAACCAAGAGGTAATTTATTTGTTTATAAAAAAATAACAATTTACTATTATTCACTTACAAAAAATATTATTGATTACAATTTTAGTTACAATAAAAAGTATAGATAAATTTCAAAATTAAATTGTTGTACAAAAATTTGAGGAATATTAAAAAGGAGAAAATAAAAATAAAATAACTTAGTCCAGTTAAACAAATTCAAATTAAATCAGATTTCAATTAAATTATAAAATAATATACGTATATAAATACATATAATTTAAAATAATTTTTAAATAATATAAAAACTAATAGTTAAACAAATTTGAACTAATAATATTATATCATATCCTTAGATACCTCACCGCAGCCCTTTGGCTTGTACCGAGCACCGCCAGAGTTGACACCTTCGCCGCAGCCGTTGTCGCCGTCGAGCAACTACAATCAGAACAGCACCCCCTCGCCCTACAACCTGCATGCGGCAGCTGCCAGCAATGGCCAGCAGCAGCAGCAACAGTTGATGTCCCCCAATCATCACCAGCAGCAACAGCAACAGCAGCAACAACAACAGCAGCAGCAGCAGCAATATGCTGGCAGTGGCCCAGGCAATCTGGAATTGGGCAACAACTACAATCCATTTGCACAACAGTTGCTGGCACAGCACCAACAGCAACAGCAACAGCAGCAACACCAACAACACCAGCAACATCAGCAATTGCATTATAACAACAATCAAAATCCCTTTCTCAATGCTGGCGCTGTTGCTGGTGCCGCATGGGACAATAAATTCTCACCAGCAACTGTTGCTGCTGCGGCGACAGCAACCGTTGCCAACAACAACAACAACAATCTCAGCAATCTCAACAATCCGTTCACCATGCACAACCTGCTGACAACTGGCGCCGGCGCTGTCAGCAATATGCAATGGAATCTAACCACAAATCATTTGGTAAATATTAAAAAAATTCAATTTTATTTTATTAATAATTAATATATTATATATAAAATCCAATTTATACTTAAATTCAATTTGAATGTTAATCAAAACATTTTCAATTACAGCAAAATCAGCAAACCCTGCAGCAACATCAGCAGCAGCAACAGCAACAGCAACATTTACAGCCCATGCATCAGCAGTATGATAACAACAATGCTAACAGCAACAACAACAACGACAACAGCAACAACAACAACAACAATAACAACAACAACAACAGCAATGAGAATGGCCCAACGATCAGCAATCTGCTTAGCTTCGACAGTGAACAGTTGGTTCGCATCAATTCGGAGGATCAGCAAATGCTGCGTCTCAACTCAGAAGATCTGCAAATATCAAATCTATCAATATCCACGTAATCTAATCATAAACAAATCAAAACAAAACAAAACAAAACAAACAACAAATCAACAACAAATGAATGCTTAGTCTAACAACTGATTGTGTTTTATACAAAATGTAAAATGTGTTTTTAGCATAATACGAATAAATTAATCATTTTAGAGGTATGCGAGTTAAAATTCACAAATGTGTTTTTAATGTGGAACAATCCACTTACTTAGATCTACTACCGTTAAGGTAAAGATAGAGATTAAGGTAAATATGTCTAAAAATCAGCCCAAAAAATTTAATAATAATATAGGTTTTGAATGTTTTATTACAGTTCTTGAATTTATATCAATTTATAATTAAAAGAAGTATTTATAATTTATAAAGCTTAAAGTGGAAATTGCCATAAAAAATCTTTAAAAAAATACACAATCCCGATTACAGATATTTACATACTGAAAATCTATTTTCGCTTTCAATTTTCAATAAATCAAATTGATTTTTAAAATTTGGTTTTGTTTTCTTACTGATAAATATCATTCTCAATATAAGTTATTATTTTCTTCTCATACTGATATTAATTTGATAACATCTTGATCCAGACAATGTGGCAATACTAAACGCTACTTACTAAATTCTTTATTAATTATACAGCATTTAGAATTATTGCTACTTGCAATTTGAATGTAACGCCTATCAATGAAATGGGTTTTTCCCTAACTCAATAAGAGTTCGCAGCATCCAGTTTGTGAGTAAGCTGTTTCTGTCTCTTCCAGTCTACTCACTGTTCGCACTCTTCTACCAAATTAGAATGATTTGCGTCTTGGGAAAAAGCAATCAAGCGAAT
The DNA here is from genome assembly GCA_035045125.1 of Hypselothyrea guttata. Lineage (NCBI taxonomy): Eukaryota > Metazoa > Arthropoda > Insecta > Diptera > Drosophilidae > Hypselothyrea > Hypselothyrea guttata. Next base: position 26,309 of record JAWNNJ010001332.1, read on the forward strand.
TTGCCTTTTAAGGTACGTCATCTCTGGCTCGAATTCCGCTCAGATTCGACGTCAACGTGGTTTTACAAGTTATCGCACAATATGATAAAAGAGAAATGTGACAAATGGTTGATGTAGATACAAAAACAATTCACAAAGTATTGGGAAAATATTGCTAAAAGCTTAATTCACTGTTTGACAAATAGTATATAAATAAATAAGAAGCGAGGCAGGTCTAATTGGTAGGTAAAATAAACATTCTCGAGTACTTAACGAGTTATTCTATAGTGTACCTACCTCACCTTTTCGATAATTAACTGCTGGGCAATTATTTTTCAATGACAAACAATAACTTAAACCGTAGACTTATATACAAATAATTAATTTTTCAATTATAAACAATAATTTAAACCGTATACTTATATACAAATAATTAATAATTTTAAAAAAGTAAAAAAAGGGCAACATATTAAAAAAAAATTGAATAAATGTGTAGTAATTATTGAGATACAAAAAACAAAATGATCTGGTTGGAATAATATTTTGCATATATTTTTTATTAATTTGTTATAATTTAACACAAATTTGCAACCAACATGAACACAATTTAACAAATAACTAAGCATTGCCTTTGCCTTTGAGCAGAGCCTTGATCTTTTTTATAGTGCCCCCAACTGGCAAGAGGGGGGGCGGAGTGCCAGGCAGCATGCAGTAGGCCACAAAGTGCATCAGGCGAAAGGTGGCCTGTTGGTAGATCTGACCCTGGGCAAAACATTGGCGGATCCGCTGACCCACTGTGGCAGCCAGACACTTCTCCAGCCGCACCACCTGCGCCTCCTTCTCTTTGTTGGCCAACTCGAGTTCGTCCACGTGCTTTAGAAGTTTGCTACAATGAATATATTTAAATATACTATTATATATTTGTTTATTTAAATTTATTTATATTGATTTATATTTGTTAATTTTTAATTATACTAATTTTCAAATTCATTTAAATTTATTTATTTATATATAATCGTTTTATTTATTAACTTGTGATAGTTTTGATAGTAAATTTATTTATTTACATGTGTATATACATATATTTGTATACACATATGTATATATTATATATTCAATATATTATATATAAATATAATAACTAAATACAAATGATTTATTTTTATAATATATCTTAATTAATTAATTAATTCGATACTGTTTGAATCATTTAAATAAATTAATATATTTTATTTATTTTAATTATTTTATTTAAAATTTTCCTTTGTATTAATTTGTTTATTATTTTATTTATTTGATTTGTTTGCGTTTTTTACTTTATTTATTTTTTGGGAATCTTTTTTATAAATTATTTTATTTTTTTTTTAAATATTTTTATTTTTTTATTGCAATTATTTATTTTAATTTTATCGATAGCCAACTTACCCGATCTGCAGCTCAGTTTCGCACTTGTATTCCAACAGCTGACAGTCAGATTGCTGGAGTTGGGCCATCGTCCGAGCAATGCTAATCTCCAGCTCCAAAACTTGGTTCTGTCGCCCTTTTATCTGGGCCTTTAGCTTTTCAACCTGAACTGTGAGCTCCGCAATGTTGTACTTGGTCGATGTGCTTTCTACCTGTAAACAGGTGAGCTGCTCCAGTTGCTGACGCTGCAGCAAGTTGGCCTGGAAGAGTTCCTTCGTCTTGGACTGCAGCTGATCCTGCAGATTCTCGATCTCCTGCTGCTTGCTGGCGTTCTCCTGCAGCAGCTGCGTCTTCTCCTTGCCCACCTGATCGAGCAGCAAATGCAGCTCGTTGTAGGACACCTTGGTCTTGGCACTGTCCATGTAGGACTGCTTCAGATGCTCGTTCAGCGTGTCATTGCGGCGCCTCTCGACGGCAAAGAGCGTGTTGTAAACATGCAGCTGATTGCGACTCTTGACAAACTAATAAAATTTAAATTAAACAACAAATTTATGTTATTAATTGAATAGATTAAGTCCAATTAATGCAATATAAGTTAAATACATTAACAATGCAAGTAAAAACAGAATTTGAGATTGAAAATAATTTAAATATCTGGAAGGAAAAAAACACATTTTTGTTTCACTTTGAATGGGCATAACTTAGTTAAAACTCAACCGATTATCAAGCGGTATGGATTTATCTCATTCATTTAAATGCAAGAGTAAAATTGAAGTGATAAACCAAAAAAAAAAATATTGAAATTTTTTTCAAAAAAATTTTTTTTTGAAAAATTTGAAATATTAAAAAAAAATTTTTTAAATCTGAGAATTGATGCGTAAACGATTTATATAGCAAAATTATGCAGAAAAAAACCAAACATGACAACTTTTGGTCAAAAAATATAGATTTTAGGGCCAATATTTGGGGGATTATTTTGTTTATCAATTATTTAAATGAAAGATGTCCAAAAATCTTGAACAATTTTTAGTAGTACTGAAAGATTATAGAATATATGACATATATTAATAAGTTGCTTACACTGCGCTTGAAATCCTCCACCTGCTCGTTGAGACGACGCACCTCCTCGCGTCGACGTCGCCAGGAACGCAACATGATGGTGTTGAAGACCCTCAGACTGGCAATTCTGACATCCTGATCCCGATCTGCGCTCACCACAAAGTGCATATTGGCATTCCCAGTAGCCTTGCAGAGCTGTGCCGCATCCTGCAGCAGCAGCTGGGTGAGACCTTCATTCTTGATGGTCAACTGTGCCCGCTGCTTCTGCACCAGCTGCTGATGTTGTCCTCGAGTGGGCAGCAGAGTCTTGGAGCTTGCCACATGGGCCACAACCTGATAGTTGCCCGTACGACGCGCCTCCTTGATGTCCATTTGGGAGCAGGACTTGCGTACGCCATAGCTCAACATGGCCGTCGTCTTCTGGCGTTTCAGCGTCAAGTATGGCGGCATCGCAGTGGACTTTGATTGAGCAACCGAGTCATTATCGCTGCTGGTGAGCGAACGATCGGAGGAGGAGGGCGTCAGCAGTATGCCCTTGGGTATGGATATAGCGGGCACATGTTCCTGAATGCTAGAAAAATCACTCTATTAATTAGAAGACTACCTCAATTTAAATTCTCAGACCCTTACCTCTGCAGTTTCTGCATTTGTTGACCTAGATTACGTCGTTTCTTGATGTTCGATACAATCTGCGCTTTATTGTAAGGTGCTCGCATTAAACCCTTGACAGGAGAATCATTATTCTGTGCCTTCCGACGTATGCGCGGACTCAACATGATTATAATTAAAGTAGCAACAAAATGGAATTATTTGGAAATTTTCTAAAATAATTTTTATATTATTTATTTTTTATGCTGCGATATTTTCAGCCGGTTCAGAAATATATGACTATTATATTGAATGCTATAACGTTCGTAAGAAACACACAGAAGTCAAAGGCCTGCTTGAAGGCATATAAAATTAAATTTAGTTAAATATTCCATTTCTAGACGATTTCAGGTTCGACGAAAAAAACTCCAGATTTCCGACAAATTAAAACCGTGCTTTTCGAACTTAATATCTGATTGAGAACAAAAATGATACAAAAAAATGCAAAAAAAAAGTTAGAAAATTGTAGCTTTAAGCTTATTCTGATTAAAAAATTTATTTAAATTAAATTAACAATGGGCACAGGGTATAAAAATATAAATATTTATTTAAATTTTTTTATATGAAAAAAATTTTACAATTTAAGTATTCTTTCAATATTTAGATAAAGTAACGCTTTTAAACTTTTTTATACGAATTCTCTTCGTCGAATTTTCTTTCATTTAAAATATGATTTCACCTCAACCTGAGCTTTTCACCACATTAGCCAGATGTGCGTCTGCGCCGTCGGAAAAGCTCACAGATGTTGTGTAAGGCAACTTTTGAATTTGGTCTTGGTGCAAAAAGTGTTCGTTTGGGCCTCTTTGTGGCGACTCTTGGCGGTTTCATTAACGTCGCGGTGCTGCTGGTAAACGGTTCATTGCTCGGAGGACAGCAAACGAGTCCAACTTTGAGAGCCTGAGGATCGAGAGGTGCGATATTAAACGATAACGAAACGAAATCGAATTCAAATGTCGAATATCGCATTGAAAACAAAATGCAGTGCGATAATTTAGTTAAGTGAAAATAAACATAAAATCTATACAGAGTTGCATTTATAGTCTGTGTGTGCGTGTCTTGAAAACCGAACAAATATTTGAAAATCCATCTTAAATAAATAAATAAATTGCTGATCGGCAGGCAATACTCCTGGGTGAGTTCTGGATTATACAGCTATAAATATTGTCTGATTTGTTTGCTCGCTCCATAATTATTGTTTATAAATAACTGCACATTAAAATATGCACAAATTCTCGATACTGTCAATGAAATGGGTTTTTCCCAACCCAATTCAAATATTAATACACAATTCCAAATGCAAAAACTCTCCCACCTCTTCGCCTTTAGTCTAACCTGTGCGTCTGGGGAAAAAGTAATTAAATGTTATGCGACGAAATCTCGGCTGCGATCGGAGATCAGATAGTAAGACGTCATGACCAGTTTTTTAGCGACATCAAATTCGTCATATAATATAAGACTTGGCGCGCGCCAGCGAACAGTTCTCAGAAAGCTCGCGACCGGATTAAGAAGAAATTTATTTGTTTCTCCGAAGCGCAACGAAACAGTTTAAAAACAAAAGTGTTTGATTCATTATTAATTAACTTTAAAAGTTACATGACTGTAAAGCGAGTGTGATTAAATACATACTATTGAAACTGTGCAGTGATCCAATAAGTGAGAGTAAAGTTAGAAGTTCTTAAAATCTAGCAAAAATTATATTACAGTTGTAGGTCTTACGGCATTATTTTAAATATTTTTTGAAATGTGCAGTGCTTTTTAAGTTAAAATAAATGTAATGGAAAAGTGTGTATGTTTTAAAAGAAAATATATTACAAGTTAAACTCTTAAAACATATGCAAAGTCATATTAAAGTTGCAAATGAAAATTTCAAATTAAAGAAAAAAAGTTATATAGAATGTGTAATTTTTTTTAGCGTTGTCTGAACTGAAAAATTACTTGAATTGTCTGGGAATGTTAAGTTAAAGAAAAAACACTGCAAGCTGAAGTTCTTTATTAAATTAAAATGAATAACACCAAAAGTTAAACTTTGAAAACTTACGAGAAATTCTATTAAAGCTGTAAGCCTTAAATAAACTGAAAAGTTATATCAATTATTTAATGAATTTTGTAATTCAAATTCTTAGAATCCAGCAAAATTTTTATAAAATTTGTAGTTCTTTTAATCATGTTTGAAACTAAAACATTTGACTTGCTTAATTTGTCAAGTTAAATAAATGATATGCAGTTAAAGTCTCAAAACAGGAAAACCTATTAAATTTGTAAGTTTTATAGTCTGTTGAACCAAGAAGCTACAAACTTGATATAAAGTGAGTTAAATTTATGCAGTTATCAGCTGTGTTTTAGCTGCAAATATACAAAGCTACAAAGTAAGATAAAACCAATAATCAAATGCAATTGCCCGAGTAAAATAAATATTGTGGAAAGAGCTCAGTACCCTGCAGTTCCCTGCAGTACCCTGCAGTTCCTTTGCCCCTAGTTCCCTCCAATTCCATTGCAGTTATTGGCGCTCACATTTCTCAGGCGCATTAATTAATTAATACTACAGCCACAATCGAGACGAGTTAAGTGAGTGCAAGTGTGAGTGTGTGTGAGTGCGTGTGAGTATGTGTGAGTATCTATGTGAATGAGTATAAATACGAGTTTGGAATTTGTTGTTCACTATTTGCTATGCCAAACAGCGCGAAAACAATATAAAAGTTTACTTTACGTCTGTTTGATACTGTTGCTCTGTTTCTCTGTCTGTCAAATTATTCATGTCTTCTTTCTTCTAACAAAGTCAGCTTGAAATTGTGAAACAGTCGTTAACATATGTATGTGGACTACAGCGTTTTGAGATGCAGACAACCTTGAGGCAAGCTCAGATTCAACTGTTGCATGCGGAACTCAAAGTTGCAGTTGCCACAGTTATGTAAGTAGCGCAAACTGGAAAGTCAACGATCAGAGAGCAAGAGAGACAGGGGACAGAGAAGAAAGGGATGGAGAGACGGAGATAAAGAGAATATGAGAGAGTCAAGTCAGGTTGATTGAACACTGTTTGCTCTACGCCTCAGCGCTCAAGCGCTCGCTCTCATGCAAAATGTATCTATGAGATACATTTGAGCAAGTAGCGCAATAATAATGATGATTCATGCTGAATTCGGGGAATCCGAAACTGAAACTGAAACCGAATCCAATCAAGTGCTGCCAGTGCTGTACATAGTCAAATATCGCAGTGTTTACACGTTTGCGTAATTTTGGTATTTATTTTTCTTCTACTTATCGAACAAGATAAGGTATACACTCAATATAAATCAAGCAGAAATTGTTTTACATTTTAAAAAAAATTCTTACCTAAAAATCGAGGAATATTTTAAAAATACCCATTGGTTTAAGAAGAAATTGGAATATAACAAGAAGAAAAAAATCAAGGTCAATAAATCAAATAAACTAAAAATATAGTTTGAAGAACTTCTAAATTTAGATTGCAATAAAATTGAAATATTAGCTAAAATTTTTAACTAATCCAAAAAAAAATTAAATAAAACTTAATTTTATGTATCTAATATTCTATAATTTAGAAGAAAGAACCACGTTTTACTGGATAAGCTCATTATGCTAATTGTTGCTTATCAGCGTTTGGAATTAAAAGTACAAAACATAAATCAAGTAATAATAAAAAAGCAATAATAAGCTATAATATGCAATAATTTTCGTTAATTTCCCTAGAGCACAATTCATTATTCTTTGAATTATTGAGACAAGTTAAAGCACTTAAAGTGAATTTCATTCAAGTCTCAATCTATATATCCATACAGTATTCATCTGGTCTACACCCCTATCTGTAAACTTGACAATAATTTTTTTTGGAATTCCTATGTCGAACCGGTTCGGTTGAAAACCGGTTAGCAGCCCTGATTGTTATTGATTTTCTTAGACTAATTTCTATGCCAAATATCTGACTTTGGCTGTTTATATTTGTATTTGAGTGCGTTTTCGTTTGTAATTTGCTCAACTTGTATCTTATCTTCGCTCTGCCTTTGTGGGGGTTATTGATACGCTCCTTTTTGGTGTATCATGCTCGTGTACTCTGTGTGTGCTCTGGGCCCAGTTTGTGTTGTGTGAGTGTCTTGAATTTTAATGCCCGTCAAGTCTCTTGTTGTTTCTTTTTTTTTTCGCTTTTTTCGGGGGCGTCGGCGACCTTTTGCTTTGACTCTTTTATATGGCAAGCGGTGTTGCCAAAATCGCTTTTTTCCCATACAATCTGACTTTCTTAAGGAGTATTTTCTAGAAAAAAGTTTGTGGAACTAGTACAAATAATAGAGCATTTTTTTTTTTGTTTTATTTTAGTAAATTTAGCACAAGTTAGGCAGGAGTAAGAAATAATTCTAGATCTGTTGTAAACATATTAATAATTACCCATAACATTATTAATTTAAAGCAAAGTATTGTCTTTTTGTTTATAAATTCACAAAACTTTGAACTTTCAATATTATTAAGGTTATTTTTAATTATTTTGAAATTGTTTTCTTCCGTTTATCGGAAAATTATGGTTTCGATAGTAGAAGTTATAAAAATAGTATCAACAAGCAACAAAAAATTAAAATAAATGATTTATATTTTGTTTATCAAATAAATAGCTTCACATATCTTAAAAAACGTTGCTGTTTACTAAATTCTTGTACAAATTTGCTGAGATTTATTTCTCTAAAAAATAATCTGGCAACACTGATGGCGAGTGTGTGTGAGAATGTGTGTGAGAATGTGTGAGAGAGCATGTGTTTGTATGGACAATAAACAATGGCCTTAGCTATGCTTTCAAAAGCCAATGGCGACAACAACAACAAGTGGTTGTCCAACTAACCGCTCAATTGCTACCACGTTTTAGTCTGCCTCTCTCTCTCTGTCCCCCTCCGTCTCGTCTGTATCTCTCTCTTTCTTCTCGTAACTCTCAGTGGAGCAACGTCTCCGGCTTTTGTTTGCGATTGCGACCTTGGCACCAGAGTACGATATAGTATGTGCCAGAATTGCAGATATCCGTTGGGTATTATTTACTGTTTCTTTGGCACTTGCCTTTGTGGCTTTGGGGTTTGCCGATAAGACTCGAAAATGCGTATAACAATGACGTCGTCGATGGGGCTTGTTGATTGCTCCACTGACGTCATACATCGCATCGGTGCCACACACGCACACACGTCACCGCTTCTCATGGGTTGCTGCAATAAATATTTCTATACTCCTGGGAGTGTTAATTATTTAATATAAATATACGTAAAACATCAATAAGAATTATTTGTTTATAATATTTTCCAAATTTATTTTTTTTCTCAGATACTACAATCGATATTCACTTAGTTCAGGTCTCAGGGGTAGAACATAAAAATATATAAAATTAAAAGCAACATTTAAAATATCTTTTCATTTTTTATAGGGATATCTGCAGTTTATTAATTTGATCTATATGTCTCTGATCTACATATATCTCTTAATATTTTAAATATTAATCTAAAATTAAGAGATATATATATTATAAATAATATTTTATTAGCAGGATATCTATCAGTCCATCAATTTGAACTGCAGCCAGCTTAATTGTTCAAATTGATGCTGCATTTTGTATTTTTTCGTTCAATTTGTGCAAACAATTTACTCGAGGCATGCACATTGCATTTGGCATTAGGAATTTGGCAAATGCATTCATTGCCCACGCCGCGTATACTTGATGTTGTTTAAACTTTGTTTTTAGTTCCAGCACATAAACATTAGCGTATAAATTAGAGAAATACGTACACACAAAGATATCGATATTGATATAGATATAGATGTATGTGAACGTTCTGCATCATTTGCCAGACGAACAATACAAATTTTCTTTTTGTAATTTGTGGAAAATGACTTGAGCAATCATAAATACTACAAAGCTGGAAAGGCGGCAGCCAAAATAAAAGAAAAGAAAAGAAAAGCCAAATTAACTCAATAACTGTTCAGAGAGTCAGCGACTCATGACCTTAAATGTTTTGTGTCTGGACATATAAATATTAATATTTCGCAGCGTGTTTAAATTAGCGTCAGTATTATTGATTCGTATTTTGTATTTGACGTTTAGTTTAACTGAGGGTCACAGACTAGTCGGTGTTTTTGGGGAAATTCAACAATGTTAAAGATGTCAATAGGATGTGCTCTGAAGGCCTTGTTCGATTCAAATGATAAAGCAAAAGTAAACATCTTCGATTTCGACTTGTTCTCTCGGCAAATATTTGGAATTTTTCTAGATTTGCTGTAATTAAACAAAGTGCTCTAAACAACGTTAAGCCCACTGTGTTTGATAACAAATACAAAACACAAAATACACCTTACCAACTGCTGGCCAATATAAACATCTCAACACCACTTATAAATCTTTGAAACGAAATGTCTTTAATTACGTCATGGGTTGGAAGAAAGGCAGCACACACGCCTCAAGTATTAATAAACAAACAAAGCGCAGGAAAGAACAAGAAAACAAGCGGGAATGCTGCAGTCGGAAGTAACCGAAAGTAGAAGACTCTACATTATAGTTTTCAACAGCGTTAAAATGATTCTCTCAATATATTTTTTTTTTTGAAAGCAAGCTTTTATGGCCAGAGATCAAGCGATAGAAAATATAGAATGTTGATTTGTTAATAACTTTTGTGTTCATTAACCGATTTCAATGTGCTTTTCTAAATAAATTAATATAATGCCAGAGAACATGAATTCTAATGGATAACCTTTTATCTAACAAAGTGTAAGTTTAAGGGTTTTTAGCATTTCTTCCATTACTTAAATGTTGTCTGCAAGCTAACTTATATATAATTTATAATATATGTGTAAGTATTTTCAGAACACTTACCAATATACTTACATAAAAAAAATTAAATATTATATAAATATTATAATAGCCCAGACTAATCGTAATTATGTGGCTTTGTATATAAAGAAAACAAATTTAATGGATTCCAAATTTAAATTTCACATTCTACATTTTAAATTTGGTTGCTCTAAGTTGCTTATCGATGGTATTATAGTATATCACAAAATGCAATAGCGATAATTTTCATTTAAAATTTGAATCTAGATTTTTTATCGATGCGTTCTTTCAAAACGACAAAGACAAAAATATTTTTCTTTTTTGCAAATTCACAAAGGGGGGCACATAAAAAAAAGGGTTTGTGTGTGCAAACAAGTGCGGGTAGCAGAAACGAAAACAAAAGTTTGCGGTGCAAACTCAAAACCGATTGCTGCGATCGTCATAAAGCATACGCAGTGGTGTACATAGTATATGCCATATCAGAGCCAAGCCGGCGAGACGAGAGTGCGAGTGAGTGTGAGTGTGAATGTGAGTGCGATAACGAGTCTCGGAGTGAGCACGAATGCGAATTTACTCTCAGCCACGAAGCGATCTGTAAGTGTTGGTCTCAACTCAATATTTAGTTTGCAACTCGGTGCTGTCGACAACGGATGCGCGTTAAATGTTGCTCTTCGAGCTCTACTCAAGCCCCAGGTTTTAAGCTCGTCGTGCATTGTGCAAGTCTCAAAAAGTCGACGTGTGTGTGGATTAGTTAATTATACGCGACAGTCAGCGATAATTATATTATAAATAAATATATGTATGTACAATAAAAGATTCGCTGCGGAGTAACAAAAGTCGCTCGATTTGTTTGTTATCGAAAGGCAAAAAATGTTGAAAAATAAAGACACTAGAAACTGGCGCTAAATTCGTTGGCCTTTGGCCGTGACTCAGGTCTGCAATCTGTGCAATTACAAAAATATTATTTTATGTACATAAAAGCTTGAATTTATGCCTGAGCAAATACACGTGTCTAGGCAAACAATACGTGGAATAGAAAATTGAAATTGAAAACAAATCGCAGCGTCGAGCGTAAATAATGATAAATTAATATCGTTCGTGTCGCAGAGCGTGTTTTAATCAAGTTTCTCAAACATCTACAACTATCGACGACCAGCCATAAAGGTTAGCAGTAATAAATTAAATAAACAAATTCAACAAATCTAACGCGTAGTTTGTCTAAAGACGGCTTTATTACACATACACAGAGAGACAATTATACAATATATACATTTATACACTTCAATTGCAATTTCTATGACTGTAAATGCTTGTTTAGTAAATAATCAAATCTATATAAATCAAGCATCCATTGCCAACTGTGCTTGTGGCAAATGCAAATTAGTTCCACGGAATAAATGCAAATGTTGTGTCCAACATAAATGAATTACAACAAATAAATTATCAAATAGACTGTACTAAACAAATTAAAAAAAATAAATTTGAAATTAAATTATACACAATAAATTATAATAATTAAGTTAAACAGTAAAGTATACAAAATACATTTTAAATAAATTAAACATATAAAATTGTAATAACCAAATAATCAAATAAATTATACAAATTCAATTGCAATAGATATATTATCAATTAATTAAGACAAAGAATTCATCACTTATAAATTATTAAAAAATATATAAATTGTAATTAATAAATTTTGCAAATTAAATGATTAGGAAATAAAGAAATAAATAATGCAAATAAAATTATAATAAATAAATGCTCAATTAAATAATACAAACAAGTTCTAATTAAAGCAATGTAGCTATTGTGTATGGCAACAAAATTGCTCCAATGCTCTGATAACGACAATTGATAACCTTTAATGTTGGAAAAATCTATTAAGTTTTATTAGGTGTGAGCATTCTGAAGAAATTTATATAGTATTTTGCAGAACCAATAATGAGCTACAAATTTATACTATATGTAAATTTACAGGCAAACTTTTGCTTTCAGTGCTTGAAAGTTCTTTGACTAACACTGTACGCGTTGTCTGTGCATAGTATAAAGTGTTTATTTACGATTAAAATATTCATTGTATGCAATTCCAGCATATGTACTATATACGTACTATATCGACTGCAATTTATTGTGTTTATCATAGTTGTTTTTGCACAAATTTAACGACTGCGGCTCGCCGTTGTGTTTTCTTTCTAGTCGCCGTATAATTACGGCTACAATTGCAAACAATTTACAATTGTTTATAGCGAAAAGCACACAAACGACTCGCCCATATACCGGTTTCATAGATTTTGAAAAAGTATTTTGTATTGATCTTATTTATGATAAGTTTAACCTCCAGAGAGTGCATAATTTATACATGACAAATGCCACATGCGCATTGTTATTGTAAGGTATTATAAATTCGCGCCAAGTGCTGGAAAATTTATTTATTTAACGCCAGTCGACAGAGAAAATATTTAGAATTGAAATACAAACACAAGCATTCATTAAAATTTAACTATTGATTTTAAAAATTAATTGCGCCAAAAATTAAGCATATTAAAAGAGAAAAAAAAACTTTCAAACAGACTTAGAATTAGAATTTGCAGATGGGTTTGTTGATGCTTACAATTAGTCGATATAAGGCTTTGGCAAATGCTAGAATTCATTTGGAGTTATACAATACTTTTCATAGTTAATTTATTAAAAATATTTTGATAAATTTTTCAATATCAGAAGCTGCTTGAAAAGGTTCTGTCCAAACTATTTAAGGTTTATTTAGATTTTAATATTTTTTCAACAACATTAAGACAAAACTAAATATTTTGATAGTTAAGCAGTATATTCTAGAATTGTACTCCCGACTTTAGCACTCTCAACTCGTCGTTTTTTGTTCCGTTTATTGATTTTCTAATGCTTTGCCATGTTCAATCAAAAGTTCTTTTACTTATTGTGCTTAACGTTTTTTATTTTGCAGGCACCTGCGATAAGTCTATAGAGACGCCAAGCGACTACAAACTGGGAACACAAACCGCAATTACTGATAATAATCAAATCAAATAAAAAGTAAAAAACAAAAATACAAGCAATTCTATATATAAACATATATTAAATATATGTTCTGTGCGCGTGTTTAGTGTGAAATAAATTCTCAAACTTGAATAATACTCCAGCATACAATCCTTCACAAATACTAAATAAAATATAAAACAAATTAATCATGGCACAAGGCAATGAAGGTAAGTTCTATTTCTTTCTTTTCTGTATATTATATTAGTATATTGCTTTAAATATAATTGTGATTAAGGTTTGAGCATTTTTTGCGGTTATACAATCGGCAAATCGATTGGAAGAAACACACACAACTTCAAGGTTGCCGCAATGCAAATATTTAGATAATCAGTTTGTAAATATTTTTACAAGTGAAACAAAATGAAGCAACGAAAGGCAAAAAGTTTATAAAAATTTGCCATGGCATCTGGAATATTTCGTTTATTTCATTTGCAATCAAAGTACACGCACCGTGGAACTGTTCTTTCGGTTCTTTAAGTTTTCCTCTGTTGTTTCTGCTCAATTGAAGTCGAGCCAAGGCATAAATCCAATCCAAAGTCTTTAAGGCAAGGCATTTCTGACCATGGCTGCCAATACATAAAAATAGTTCTGCCTTCAGCCGGACAGTCATGGTCAGCAGTAGCAGAAGCTAACTCGAATATCGATTTATCTGCCTTTTATTGTATGCCAGATCTAGGGTCAAGTTGGCTGCGGGTGGCAGCTCTCAACTCTACAAACGGCACGAAATTGTTTTCAGCAATTGACGAAAGCAAACAAACAAAAAACCCCACACACACACAATTTTCACACCTTTTGCACGCACATCTTGCATGCATAAATACGAATACATACACATACATACATATAGCTCAGATCAAATGGACTATATCTGCCATATACAATGTAGGTATGTATTCATGTAGCTGGGGCAATTTGCAATACGCGCGCAGATTTAAATTTAACGTAAAACAAGGTAACAAAGTTGCTTCTTCGTAATTAGGTAAATGTTGAACACAAAACAGAACAGCAATAAGAAAAATAAACAAAGGCCCAAAAGCAAAAAAGCAGTTAGAGCCAGTAAAAGTGTTTTCATAATTAAGACTAGTCAATACCCTATAGAGAAAGTTTGGGGCGTGGCAGAACATTTAAAGTATATATATATTCTTAATCAAAGTCGATATAGCCAAGTGTATAGGTGTGCAATACGCAAATCACTTTTATTTCAAATGTTAGATGACACGCCCCTTCCGCCCACAATATACATAAATAAAATACTATATAACTACTACTTTAATATGCTATACCTATTCAAGAAATATAATTCACAAATTCTTCATTAGTTAATAGAGATCATTAATATCTACAAACTGTGTCAATTTCATGAATATTATCAGAGATATGATGCATCAAAGTTATCCTTAACTTATGGACTTGTTTAAATTGTAGAGTAATGTTTTTCAACCTAAAGAAAAATGCTATCAAAAATTTCTTTTTTAACTCTCAACTAAATAAACTGCAATTTTTCCAGCTTAAAGCTATGCCTTACACGAGTTTTCTAATCATTAAGTTGGCTCAAATTGTTGGAAATTTCCATGACCTTGCACGTAGGACAATCAGGTCTGTCTGATTACCGTACGTGCATATTGTAATGCGTGAACTATTAGCTTGGAGGATAGAAGTTCATGTGATTCCACTTTGCCGTTTGATTTAGCAAACCGGACATTATTATGTACGAGTCAAGAACACGCATACGCCGCGCTGTACGCCTGGGAAAATATGGCACAAAAGAGCACGCGTTTCGTCAAAAGTTGAATTGATTGAATTGTGAAGAAAGTTTTATCGCAAATACAATCAAAAGACTGCGGTTTTTGTGGCCATCGCGTGTGAATATAGCTTGATGTCTGGCCATTAGGGGGCGAAAATTGTTCGTTTTCTCGTTTTTCGTTCTTCGTTTCTTCTAGCTGAACAAATTTTGTTCGCTTGTCTGATTTTTGGCATATTGAAAATGCTTTTTTGGGGTTCTCTGATTTTCATCGTTTCTCCGCTGCTCTTGCTCCTCAGCTTGTACATTTTATACTTGTCTAGGCGAAACTTGTAAGGTGCAGAATTTTCTTTTGATTGCCTGGCAAAGACATGAAAATCGATTTCGTGTTAATTGTATTTGATGTTGTAGAACTTGGTACTCCTTGGCACCTTTTCCGTGTAATTCATCGCGCTGGTGAAGCCAAAAATATTGACTATGAACCATGCACGAGTGCAACTTATATGAGCTATGGCATTAATTACTTTTTAATATGTACGGCAGCAATGAAAAGCCAGGTAGAAAATCTATTTAGAAAAGTTCGTATGATGAACACATGTTTCAACAGCTAATAATGTCAAAAAGACAATATTTCATTAATGGGAAATATTATGCAAATTCCTCCTACAGTTTATAATTTATTATGCAGAAACAGCAGAGTTTGCTTTGAATCTAAAATTCCTGTTAAATGTTTACGTGCATTTTGTATTTCACAATAATTTTTCAACCTTTTGAACTTGTCTCTTTGTAGTTCAAATCAAATTCTACAATTTCTTTGATTAATTATTTACTGTATATATTATATTATATTATTATGAATTCAATGATACGAATTTGCTTCTTATCTTGGGTTTTTTAACATAAATTTACTTCGATTGCAGCATGTGGCGAAGTCATTAGTACATAGACTTAAGTTGCTAATTAGATGATCGAAATAATTAAAAATAATGAAATATTGTACAGTTCGTGTTGTACAATTTGTTTGTCGAAGCAAACATGAACAATATTTTAAGATAAGCACAAAACGTAATAGATTAAAGCCTCTTAAAATTCAAATAACAACTTGACAACAATTTTTTTAATTTGTCCAAACTTTTTTAGCATATAATTAATCTGGTAAATAAATGAGATTAACCTCTGGCTGGAGTCTGACAGAGGAAATACGAATTTGATAAGCTTGTAAACACCCTGCATTGATTTTCAAATATTTTTAAAAATATATTTAATTAAAATGAAAACTGTAGTTGCAAGAGCTTTGCTAGCTCATCAAATTGTATCAAATTCTTAGCTTTAGCGCTATTAAAATTTTAACTGTCTAAATAATGCATTTATTTTGCACTAATATAATTGTTTTACAAGCCCTAAATTCACTTCAGTTTTGTCCCAAATTGCCCACAAAATAGAAAGCTAAAACAAAACGAACTGAAGGCCAGCTAGAAATTTAACAGCTGGACACGTCATCATTAGGGTACTACAAACAATATCACGAATTTTGCAGTTATTGATTTTCATACACACACACATACACTTGCGTATGCCACTTATATACCCCACATGCATACCCTGGAATTGTGCAGCTAGACAGGCACTTAACATCGGAAAAAAAGTCAACAAGAGCTATTTTCTGTGACGGGCTGTTGGAAACTTTTCACGCACAGATTTGAGTGCTTCAATTTAATTTTTTTCCAACACATATAGAAATTGTGTTGGAATAAAATGAAAAGTGGCCTTAAATACACACACACACACACACACCCACATATACACCCTGCACACTCACATACACGTGCTAGGCACGCTCGCCTGCACACACATGTCGGCTTATGACAAACTTTCGTTTAAGTACTTGGAGGTGCAAATGGGAATGGCGGAATGTCCTTCCATAGCACATGCCTACACAGAGCCAAACATTTTGCTCTAAATTTCATTTCAAATAAAAATTATTTTACATTTTATATAATTATACTTTTGTTCTTTATTTCATTTGTATAATCTGGAATTTATCGAAAATCCGCCGCAAAATGAAAAATCGAAAACTTGTTTAAATATTAAATATTATTTTATGAATCAAAATAATCTTAAATAATTAAGCAAAATAATTACAATTTTAAATAATACAAAAATACACTATACAAATAGTTGAAAATTATTTTTAATTAATTTTTATTGATTTTATTTTTATCGAAATTTATTAAACATCTGCCGCAAAATGAAAAATTGAAAAACTTGTTTAAATATTAAATATTTTAAAGAATACAAATAATCTTAAATAATTAAACAAATTAATAATCAAATTAAATAATACAAAAATACACTGTAATAATAATTGAAAATTATTTTAAATTAATTTTTAATGATTTTTTTAAGTTATCATAAACTTAATATAAAAAATTTGCATTCTTAAATCTAGAATTTATTCGTTCATTCTAAATGAGAACGGAATGCTTGATTTTTTCTCTCTGTGCATTTGTCTATGTTTGATTCAAAGCGCAACCGGTGTGTGTATGCGTATGTATTCCGTATGTGTGCGTGTGTGTGCGTGTGTGTGGGTGTGTGTGGGTGTGATTAGGCGTGGAATAATGTGAAGTTGGCACTTTTCGGTAGAGGCAGCCCTACATGTTCTAATTCATTGAAGAATGCCAAGTCTGCCTTGGGCTGTGTCCTCCGCTTTCATTTTCTCTATTTAGCTGTGTTTATTTTCGGTTCAGAACGCGATTTTCCAATCGATTGAACACATGACAAGCTGCAGCCGCAGCTACTAAACACTCTACATCCACATATCCATATGTATTATTGCCGCTGTGTGTGTGTAGATTTTTATTACACACACACACACACATGCATATGGCACCGGCTGGAGCTACCATTTTAGCCAAAAAAAAAAAAAAAAAACAACAAAAATAATAGAACGTAATTCAAAACTGTGTGGTAAATGGAGACCATCTTTAAGCGTCTCTCATCTTGTTTTCTTTTGCTTTGCCCTTTGCCCGTTGCCATTAGAAATGCGTCTGGCGTTTCATATCGTTTCTATTTTTGATCATATTTAATTAACATTTTATATTCCCTGTCATATTTTTATTATTCCGTATTTTTCCGTTTTTGCGGGTGACATCCTTTGTGTTCTCCTTTTGCCTTCATCATTTCTCCATTTACTTACGCATCAATTTGTAGCGCTGATTTGTGTCGCCGCTGCCCCAAAAAACATTAGACAAAACCAGAAACCGAAATAGAGATAAAGTAAAATTAACTTGGCTAAAACGAAATTTATATGCCCTTTGTCAACGATAAATTTGTTCGAATTATTTTTACACTTTGGCAATTGAGATAAATGCTTGAAAAAGTTAAGCGAAAGTTACCAGAACTTGTAAGCATTTTAAATACATTTTTTATGTTTTCAGGACTGCATTTTATATAGTTTCCGTAAATTCTATAAATTTAGGAAACATATTTTTAACGAAATGTTAAATTATAATAATATTTACACAATTTTTGATACGTAAAAGAATTAATAAAAATTGTAATTATAATTGCTCAACAATTGTTGTTATATTATTTATTTAAATACAAAATCAATAATATATTTCAAGATATATTAAACAAAGTTTCGATATTCTTTAATAATAAATTTGTCTACGAAATACAAGTTTTCCAGCTTCCAACAAAATACCGATATATTTTTTAAAGATTTTCGGATTCTATAACAATATCGAATTTTTTTAAATTATGCGTGGTTCTGTTATAATCTATTTGCTTTTCATCAATTCCCAACGTTAGAGTATTCATAAAAAGAAAACTTGAAATTGAAAAAAAGTAAATTTTGTTTTGCCTAAATGCGAATTAAATTTGCTTCTCTCGCTGAGTGCCACGCAGGCTGTCTTAAAGTATTAGCAGCTCAGTCAACGCTCACAGGATGCTCACTGGCCTGAGCAGTTGCTGACGGGGTAGACGAGGGGATGTGGTGCTAAGGGGGGGGTGGTGAGGGGGAGGTGAGGAAATGTCACACAGTGGCACAGTGCCTGGAGAGCTGCGAATGCTTTTCCCTTTGGATGAGCCAAGCAATTGCGCAATTTTAAAGCGCTCTTCCGTTGGACGTTTAATTAAATATAAAATTTACACTCACAAACAAAATTGTGCGCAAATTTTTAATTGGAATTTCAACGAAATCCACAAAGAAACAAAACATAAAAATTTGAAGAAATTGAGCAGCAATTTAAATACGGGTTTACCTGTTTGTTCTCGTTTAGCACAAACTTTACCAATTAGCCAAATGGGCAACTAATAATGTGGAATAAGGCGCAAGACTTTGCGGTTTTGTCTACGCTCTAAGAGAATGAACTTTATTTGTATTTTATGCGAACTAAGCTAGGTTCTTGAGGCAGTAAAAATTACATTTTGTGTGGTGTATATTGAGTGTGTTGAAGTTCATTGGAGCTGGGGTGCAAATAGAGATGGCTTGAAAGCGGCGTCTGAACAGATTTTTATTTGTTGTAGAACTTCAAGAAAAAACTTTCTTTTCATTTAGCTTGAGTTCCTGCAGCATTAGGGGAGATAGAAAAAAATCAAGCAGCAAAGCCGGAAAGTGAGAAAAATGAATTCGCTTTTTTACAGAATTTAAATAGCGCCCAAAATGCTGATAATTTGAAATACTCCAAAAAGTTTATAAGTTTATAGACAATTAAATTAAATAATTTATTAACATAATTTTTATTTAATGGTATTAATTATAAATATGTATATATGTAAATTATAAAAAATTATATATGTAAATTATATAAATATAGAATTTTAATCAATTATTTATTTATTTATTTATTTAAATATTATTTGAAATAAAGAATTAAAATAAATTAAATTATAAGTAAATTATTGTATAAATAAAGAATTTGAATTTGTCATATATTTTTCCAATGAACAATTTTTAACAAAATTATTTAAATTAATTTAATAAATAAAACAACTTAAGAAGAATTTAGGGACCATTTTAAAAACTTTCCATCTTTTTCCTTAATACTATAATAAAATACATATTGTTATAGTTTTTTGCTAAATACCCATTATTATTATTATATAATTTTATAAGTGAATCGTCAATAAAGATTTCTAACTTATTTGTTTATTTTCGCAGTAAAATCTGCCTCTTAGCTGCAGCATAAATTTCTCAATTTCAGAGCTTCTTTTGACCTTTTATCACTCTAATGCTCAATGCATAATTTATGATGTTAGGGCTCCCACAAGCACACTTGCTCTAAATAAAAAAATTCCAGTTAAATTTATAAAGACATTTCTAGGCGTACTTAATATCGATCTAACAAGGCACTCGGTTTCCTTGGCATGCGTAGCCTCACCCCCCTCCTTCCACTATCACCCGCTTCCCCCTCTGCCACACACACAGACACACACACTTAATGTCTGGCTGCACCTGCCACAAAATACCCTAACTCCTAAGCCAGCTGATTATGTAAGCAGCAGTGGCAGGCTATGCCCTAACCGCAGATAATGAGCCGAAAAATAAAAAGTACGAGCCTCTAAAAGTAAACCCTTTTATTTTCGGGGTCTTCATTCTCTGTTGCCCAGTGTTATTAGCAGTAAGTGAACAATGAGCCGTAGGCCATCGATGGCCGGACGGACAGACGGACGGACGGACGGATGATCTGCTTAAAAGTCTCAGTCGACCCACATTCACTTATTACACACTGCTCAGATGTAGGACGTGCGGACGGACGGACAGCCCCCGACCCCCTGACTGGGAGAAAAAAGCGAGCAGAGCCGTAAAACGTGTTGTCCGTAAACACACACACATATGCAGTAGGTGTCTGTGTGTGTGTGTGTGGTGTGAATTGCGAACAGCATATATATATATACTACACTCAGAGAAAAATCGACAATATTCTAAACTGTTTTTCGGAATTTACGATTCGAGTAAAAATTTGTAATTCAAGTAGTCCTTACGTATTCTAGAATTTGACTTAATTTTTAGTAAGTTTTGCATATTTTAGGCACTTTTAAGCTTGTTTTAAGTTTAATATTTCTTCAATTGAATTTATTATTTAAATCTATCTAAATTTGTTTTAAAATCAATGCTGTTTATTCTTACATTTATCCTGATTTCTTCTTAAATGTAGCCAATTATTTTTCAAGATTTATTTTAGAATTTTCTTAAACCAATCCGAAGTTTCTCGCAGCTTTTCTCTGAGTGTAAATACAACATTCACACTCACACACAGAGCAGCAAAAAATCTTTGTGTACAAATTGTTTTTGCAATGTTATAAATGTAAACAAAATTAACATATGCAAATTTTTCATGTGCCCCCACGTGTGAGTCAGTTTAAGACTCACTGTGGCTGTGTGTGCGTATATCGCTGTGTGTGACTGTATTTGGCATATAGACAAATAGGCTGTCTGGGTCCAGCAGCTACCGGGTTTCTGGCAAGTGTTTTTAATTTTTTGTTTTTTTTTTTTGTATTTTTCTTGCCGCTATTCAAGTTGAATTATGTGCGGAAAATGCAAATGCGCCAAGACAGGCGCAATATGCTGCAGTTATCCTCGTGTTTCACGCTGTTCCTGCCAGCTTTTAAACGCTATTAAATATGCATTATTATCGTACAATGACCAAAACAATAAACTCTATAAGTAACTGGTTTTTTTGACGCCTTAGTTAGCTACACGACCATATGGTCCAAAGTACGTTAACGGCGCAAAAAAAAAAGAAGCAAAAGGCGAAAATTCTTCTTGGGCAGATTTGCATACATTACGGGCGGGATTATTAACAAACTGTAGCTTATTGCAATGGGTTTATTAACTTCAAACAAATTACTTCAACATCTTTTAAGAATTTGCAACACAAGTTCAACTTATTAAATATTCAGCTACTTAAAAGATTTAATATACAAAGAGTGAAAGAAATAACATATTTAATCAAATTATGAAATTAAATTATTATACTGTCAACGTTAATCCATAGAACTGTTTTCTGAAATTTCCAAATGCACAAATAACTATTGAGTAAATAAATCTATATTTCTGAATAATAACAAAAAAAACTGCAATACAAATGCGCTGCGGCTAATCAAATCTCTTAATTGTGTCAACAAGTATTCTCATAAATATTCCCAACTGATTAGATGGGATTTGTATATGCTATTTGGCTGTTTCCATAAATGGAATGTCTAGTCTTATCTTAAATTTATTGATTATACTTGATTAGTATGCTCAGACATAGTTCAGTTGCACTAGAAACCTTTCTTGGGGAATTCTTAAGGGGAATTTCCGATTTGACTTTGTCGTATGTTGTTATCAAAAATCAATGTTAAAAGTTCGTAGAACTTGCGTTTATTTATATATTTCTAGATAAATTATGTTATTACTATATGGTGTAAACAAAGTGCAGAAACTTATCTAAATTGCAAATTTTATTACAAAATGTTGACTGGCGTCGGAAATATTGATTCAATTACGGCAAAGCATAAATTATTAATGTCTAGAAACTATGAAAAAATGATGTATGAATTTGCAAGATATTATGGAAAGATGAAAGCCGTGTTCATCTTGACTTTTTGAAGTAAACGTAAACAAATATGAAGCGAAGAGCAGAGAAAACAATGTTCACTTTACTTACACGTGAATGCATATCAATCAATCCTAATCAGCAGCTCCGCCCCAATCACTTTGATGTGCTGATAACAGGATACATAAGCATATATACATATATGTATGTATATTACACATATTACACATATTACTTACATATGCACAAGCTACTGGAACAGACAGATTATTGTAATCTATCATTATTTTAATTTGCAGGCAATTCACATCGAATGGCGGAGGACGAGACCTTTGACGATTTGCGTATGTATCAAAAATCCCTGGGGCAGGAGCATTATAAATATGCTTAATTAATAACAACCCCAGAGATACGAGTATATACACAGAGAGAAAAAACATCGGGAGTTTCGTTCTTGAAAGCATGATATTTCACTAAAAGTTTACAAACCTAATATGTTCGTGAAAAAAAAACAAATAAATAAAATAAAAAATTAATTTTTGTTGTGTATTTTTTAAAACATTTTTTTAAACTTTTTTAAAATATTTTTAATTTAAAGAACTTTTAATTTAGAAAATATATAATCTATTTTAACACTTGTGGATGGCGCCACTTTAACACTCTTTCTTAGAAGTGAAATTTTCCATTTCATTTTTAACAAACTCTGGGTTTTCTCATTTCAATATGACATAGACTTAATTCCAATTCTAAAATAATAGTTTAAAAATATCTAAATCACACCTAAAAAACAAATATTTTTCTCATTTATAAATTTTTTCGTTAAGATTGAGTTTTTTCGAATGCAACTTTTCTCTCTGTGTAAACACTACATACGCGCATTTAGTCAAGTGTTTTGGGGGGATTTATTTTTTCCCTCTCTATCTATCTCTGGTTCTGCTTGAATAATTAAATACAATAAGTCAATCGACAGAGAGCTTCATTAGACTGGCGATTTGTTGGCCAGTTTAGCGTCTGGAATTTTTAGTGGGCGCATTAAATCAGAGCTAAAAGCCAATTGTAGCTGTACTTGTACATAATTGTGGTTTTGCCACTAGCACAAACTGCGGCAAGAACAAGAAAAAAAAGCGAACACAAGAAATAAAATAAATCTTGGCATTTTCACTGTTTTGTTTGCGATGCTTTTTGACGTCAGACGTTAACATCTGGCCAAAGGCAATACTAATCTTAATATCTGGCCTATGCCGCACCACCCAAACCACCCAGGCAACCACCAGCACTTGGTCGAGCATAACAATAGCTTTGATAGATGGCACACCGCAAATTTAATGCCCGTGCACATATGTATAATTCATAAAAATATATACTATGTATACGCTCGACATGTCGCTTATAAGATAGATGCTACACTCGAAGAAATAATATACCCATTTGGTAATACATATTTGAAATTAGTTTTATTGAATGGTAAATCAGATGCATGCTTAATTTCGGATTAATAGTTTAAAAACTGTATAATGTCAACGGTTTTATGGATTTTATTTAAATATAGTATTAGTAAATTACAAAATGAAGGAATTTTTGAATTCTATTTTCTACAGAAGGGGTATTTATATATTTATAGTATTCAGATAAGATATTTTAAATCTCTACAATCTTATATTAAATTTTTTGTATATTTTTCTCTGAGTGTAACTTCCAGTTGGCTTGTTCTTATTACATGCCTACGTGTACTACTTCTTCGCCCAGCGAAATGTCTGACGCTTTTTGCGAAATTGTTTTCTGGCATTTCGAGCAAATTGCTACCATATTGATTTTTGCTTATTGACAACTCTTTTTAACTTTTATTTATTTTATTCTGATTACATAGAGGAAATCTTTGGTCCCGGCTTTACAAACACACCGAGGGGCCCTCTATTCCATCCCTCCACCTCGCTGCCTGCCATGTCCACCACATCGGGTGCCGAGCGTCGTCCCTACATACGCATCCTGGAGGAGCCCAACAGCGTACGCTTTCGCTATGAATGCGAGGGTCGCACAGCTGGCTCCATAACCGGCAAAAACTCCACGCTGGACAGCAAAACATTTCCCACCATCGAGATTGTCGGCTACGATGGTCCTGTCGTCGTTGTGATCTCCTGTGTCACGAGTAACGAACCCTACCGCCAGCACCCTCATCGGCTGGTCAGCAAGGAGGAGGCGGAGAACTGCAAGTATGGATACTACACCAAGACGCTGGCGCCCAACGAGAGAGTCCTTGCCCTCCAGAAGGTGGGAATCCAGTGTGTGAAGAAGTCGCAGGTGAAGCAATCGCTCAAGATACGTAAAGAGAAAAACATCGATCCGTTCCACGGTGCGTATGATTTATTTTAATTTTAGCAAAACGGAAATCAAAATTCAAACAGTTTTTGTATTAATCGAGTGTAGTTTATATTAATAATATTTTAATAAAATTATAATAATTTATTTTGCATATAATATTTCAGCGAAATTCGATCACATGGACGATTTGGGCAGCATCAACCTGCTCGAGCTGCGCTTGTGCTATCAGGCGTTCCTGATGACGCCCACTAAAGTGGCCCTCACCCCAGTCGTTTCTGCGCCTATCTATGGCAAGAATCTAAATCTGGTCATTAATCGTTTGTGCAGCTGCTCGGGGAAGATGAGTGGTGGGGATAACATCATTATGCTTTGCGAGAACATCAAAAAAGGCGACATCCAAATACGCTTCTATGAGACTAATGAGTATGGTGAAGACGTCTGGGAGGACTTCGGAGAGTTCAATGCTTCGGATATTTACAAGCAAACGGCCATAGCATTTAAAACGCCGCGGTATAAGTATCCAGAGTTGCAGCGCAATGTGCAGGTGAGAAATAGTTTAATTTTCTCTAAATACTAACTTGATAAAAAAAATGCTTTATAAATTGGTGTAAACGTCTGTCTTTCCGAATGTATGAATGCGTCGATCTAAGCAATTTTAATAGCTAAAATAGTCAATTTCATATTATATGCACATCAATTTATTTAAAATATTGGAGAACACGCCCACTTCGCCCATAATTTGATATCGATATCTAACCGCATTCTAAAAATGGATATAGCGTTCATACAGACGGACAGACAGATAGATAAAAAAAAAAACTAAACCGAATCAACTCGTCACCTTGATCAAGAATATATATACTTTGTGGGGTCTGACACGCCTCTTTCTGTCTGTTAGGTACGGTTGCACAAATTTATTAACCCTGTTGTACCCATTAAAAAAGGGGTATAACAATTCATGAATGTTTTTATTTCCAAATTTAAATGACATTTAAACATATTTTTCAGGTTCAGCTGCAGCTGGTACGAATCTCGGATAACTCGGCGAGTGCTCCGATGGACTTCGAGTATTATCCCAGTAAAGGTATGCTAACATTTGCGCGTCTGCAGCGTAAGCTGAAGCGTAAGCAGGACCTGGATGTATTCCAGCAGATACTTTCTTTAGATAGCGAGACAACGGCAACAAAATATTCTTGTCCGCCGTTGGATCCCAACGAGGATGAGAATACGATCTCATCGGATGAACAACAGAGTTCCGGAACTCTCAATGAATTCGAAATTGCAGTGAAAAATCTGCGTTTACGTAATCGCGGTGAATCCGAAGCGAATGAGGCGGATGGCACGGTTACGGAATACACGGATGGCAATGATAACGACAATGATCAAGGGGGGGATATGGAAATAGAGCTGGAGGTGCCGCAGTTGATGCCACAGCTGGCGGACGATTGCACGCAGACCTCGACGCCCATGGAGGAGATATTGCAACAGCCGCAGCTGCAAACCCGTCCGCTGAGCAACGTGGACAAGATCAATGAATGGATGAAGAGCAGCGAGTTTGAACGCACCGACAGCCTCACCGTGGAGAACGGAGATACGGTTTCACTAAGTCACAGCACAGCTCAGACGGTCTACACCAATGTGAGCAGTCTAACTGCCAATACTACGATCACCAATCAGCTGGAGGATGAGGAGAAGCAGGATGAGGAGGAGCAGGACACCGGAAGTTCACGTCGCAATACACTGGAGAATGCATCAGTTAAGGAGCTGGAACCAGAAATGGTCAGCGCTAGTGCTCAGGCCTCCGTGGATATGGATGAGAATTTTGATGAGAACGCCACCTACACAAGTCTACAGATCGCCTACAATCATCCGGTGGCCATGCCCGTTAAGCAGGAGAAGGAGAAGCAGCTGAAACATCCGGAACTTCCGCAACTCAACTATCATGCCAGCAATCCCTTCAGCAGCTCCTTCGAGGAGGCTGAACTGGTGGTCTTGACCAATCCTCCGGCTCCCAAGATACAAGTAAATGCTGCTCAAACGCCAGCCACGCCTCCCTCTCCGCCACTTCCGCTGCCGCCACGCACACCCTCCCCTGACCCGGAACATCGTCTGCCTCCCCTACCACCCAAACCTCGTCACTCTCAGGATCTGAGCGTTAGCGAGCATAGCGTATCCAATTCGGTGTCGATCAGTCGCTCCCGCAACGGCAGCGTCAGCTCCGCCCGCACCACGCCCTCCCCCTCGCCCATCGTTATCATGCGCACTCCCGATCAAAGTCCCACCAAACGACAGCCCACGGTTGGGGCTGCCAGCTCAGCTCAATCCTCGCCCAAGAAGCGTCAGGGCTTCTTCTCCCGTCTCTTCTCACGACGTCGCAGCAGGGCGGAGGAGGAGCAGCCGACGACGCCGGCGGGGGCGGCTAATGGAAAGGAAGCTTCCCTAGCCACCACGCCCACTGAAAGCCTATTTGCTCTAGGGGATCCCAATCGTAGCTCTGTTAGATCGCTTCAACCTCCTGGACATGGCAACAAATCGTCACGTCCCGTGGGCAGAAGCTCAAGCAGTGTATCTGGAAAGCGTCCGGCGTATTTGGATGCGGATGTTATACACATACCTCTCAAGGGAGGCGATAGCGAACATAGTTTGCTACGTCCCGAGAGCTATGCCGGGCGACCTTTGGATCGCAAGACATTGAGCACGCTCCAGCTGGCGGATATTCCCATTAGCGATGGCAACATGGAGCTGGTCGCCATTGCTGATCGCCAGAGCATACGGAATTTGTGCGAGGGCGCCTATGGCGTCGTGCTTGATCCCAGCGTGGATCTCTCCGAGGCAGAGCATTTTGCGCTCTATACCTGCAAATCTCCGGAACCGGAACGTATTGATGGCGAACCGGAACCGGGGGAATTCCTCAGTGCGGATGAGATTGCCAGACGTCTGGCTGAAGCTAATGGGCTGGAGTAGTGTTGACAAACAATCGATAACACCATTGATATTATCGATAATGATAAAAATGATTCTATCATATGTTTTATATCAAATATTCATGTGCATGGGTTAATCGATTGTTATCGATTTTCGAATCGATACTAGCCTATCGGTATCGTGGTTTTGCCAACACTAAATTGGAGTGAGCGGAGAAAGCAGGCGCAACTTTAGAGACACAAATTAATTAATTCTAGTCGTGTTTTCTTTCAGTATTATATATAACCTAATATGCTCTATATGTATTTCTAGTCTACGCACACACACACACCGCATACACATACACATAGTTAATACTAATTCACAATATCTTTATAGAGAGTATGCCCTTGATATACCGACAAAATGCCGTCAAAGCCACCGAACTTGCAAAACGCACTATGAGAGAACTCGGTCTTGAACCGTCCCCTAAAAAATCGAAAAATGAACGTAAGTCCCCGTTTCGATTCTCTAAATCTCTAAGGTGTTGGGTTCACATTTCTTTCATATTTCCGTCATCTATTTCATTCTCTCCGAGCTGCAGTCAAGTTCCTAAATCTCAACACAATCACACACAAAAGTTGCAATTTAATTCTCTCAGTGTTCTAGTTCAAGTTCTAGTCTTTATAGAGTACACACAAATCCTACCCCTAGTGGACCAACTATCGTGCAAATTTATAGCATTATATTATTATAATGCAGTTACCCTTTAAGATACCCTGGGTTTCTGTTAGTTAATTGTTGCCTCATCGTATACAAAAACACAAAAAACCAAAACAAAAACAAATTTTGGAAAAATCAAAACTATTTAGAACCATGTGTATTACAATTTGATGAATAAAGTTTTTTGCTAAAAATTTACATATTTTACAGCGTAATCTATCATTAATATAAAGGCGTTTCTAAAACTAAAACGAAATATTTTTATTCATTTTTTAATGCTCAATAAAAATTAGCATTTATTGTCCGTCTATCATTAAAAAAATTATGAAATATTTTTAAATCATTTAAAAATTGTATATAATTTAATAATAATTTTAAGAAAACAAACAAAAAACCATAGCCACAGAACAATTATGGGTTTAACTTTGATGTTTGATTAAGATTTTATTTTTATTAGATTTTATTAATTTTAGACAATTTAGTCATTGAATTAGGATAAAGGGTTTTATATATAGACATAACTTGAATAGATTGATGAAGAAACAACTTTGATTTCATTACCAAACTCAGAGTCGAATTCATTTAGAAATGCCATTAGAACTTCGGCCTAAGCCGAATCAATATTATTTGATTCAACTTGTTGTGGTTCCCTAAGTATTTCTACTCAAGTTTAGCTAAGCAAAGAGTTACAGCCAACTGAAGTAGACGCTAATTGTTACGGACAGTAAGTGAACATCTAGATAATGTAATTAACATTATTGTTGTTGTAGTTCTGTTCGATGTTGTTTGAGTTTATTCTTTTTTTACTTAGTTGTAGCCTAATACCTAATACCTAATGCCTACATTCTACACCCAGAAAAAATAGTCAAAAACCTTCTTGAATTGCTAAGATTAAATAAAATAAAATTCTTTAAAAATTCTAGTATTTTTTTAACTGATATATCAAGATTAATTTAATAATTGATTTAAAGTTTATCATATGATTTTATGTAAAATACAATTTAATATAAGACAAAAGTTTGAATTTAATAAAATTAACCAAAAAATTCTCAATTGAAAATATCTTAAAAGACAATTGAATTTAATTTAAGACTTAACAGCATTAATTTATGCTTTGGTTTTGTTTTTTTTTTTTCTGAGTGTAGCTTTCTTGAGTTCTTTATTTTTGTTGTCTGTGCTTAACGAAATCCCACATCATTTAAATGAGCTCTCATTAACTCAAACTTTTGCATGCTATTGACATTTGCTAATGAACTTTTTCCGATACTTTTTGCAGCACCAACACAATATCTGCAACAGCAGCAGCCACAGCAGCAACAGCAGCCACAACAGCAGCAACAATTTGAGTTACCACCAAGAGAGGCACAGTTTATGACGCCCATGTCAACCTACAACAATAATGGACAGAGTCTAAGTCCCACAGGATTGTTGGTGCCACAGATCAAGGCCGAAAGTGTGTACAGATGTCCTTCTGCCGATAGTTCGATTAACGGCTACAATTATGCCATGTCCCCCGGCTCCAGCAGTACAAATGATGATTACAACAGCAACATTAAAGCATTTCCTCAACACCAACAGTTGCCGGCGTTGCAGTTTCTCAATTTGAATGCAAATCCGAATCCGAGTCCAAGTCCCACCGGCAGCAATTGGAACAATTCTCCCACGCACTTTAACGGCGGCAGCATCACGATGAATTTCCAGAATAACATTCCAAATAATATGCACACTCAAGTTAATAATAATGGATTCAATAACTTTCAAACTCTAGATAATATTAATGGATATGCTGCGGTAATAAATGGTGGAAGTCCGACAAACTGCGAAGGCTTTCTGCCTCAGCAGCAACAGTTCCAACAACAGCTGCAACCACAGCAGCACCAACAGTTGTCGTACCAACAACAGCAGCAGCAATTACAAGTGCAACCACAGCAGCAGCAACAATTGCAACTGCAACCACAGCAGCAGCAACAGTTGCAACTGCAATCACAGCAACAACAATTGCAATTGCAATCACAGCAGCAGCAACAGTTGCAATTGCAACTACAGCAGCAGCAACAGTTGCAATTGCAACCACAGCAGCAGCAGCAGCAGCAGCAGATGCTACTGAAACAACAGCAGCAGCAACAGTTGCAGCAGCAACAAGAGCCGCAACAGCAGCAACAATCCGAATTTCCAAGTGACCTCTTAAGTAATTTAAGCATGGATCTAGGCGACAACATTAGTAGCGATTTGCTCCGAGATCTCATAAGTAATATCAATAATTTGGAACCGCAGAATACAAATTAATAAATTAATACATCAATATCAATATGTTTATTAATATATATCGCTGGACATATACATATATAGCCATTCTGTAAATAGTGTAATTATTTAGTTTGTAGCATTACAATTTCGAATCTCATATCTTGTTTGTAATACATTTTTTAATAAATTCAGTGAACAAAAATTCAAATTTCAATTTCAGTGGGAATGCGTAAGTAACAATATTATAATTATTATTATTTTATTAGTATTATACTATTATTAAATTAAACTCAGCTTTTCACTACGCTCTCTCTCCCTGCTTTGTGGCTAATTACTAGAGTTGGCAATGCAATCGATAGCACTACAAAGTTATCGATAGTTTAAACGAGGCCAAGAATTTTCACTGTCTAAAATACTAATGCGATTGTAGAGCAATTAATAATTAAATTATGAACTATAAAAATTTTTAATTTGAATTTATTTCAATTACTTAAAATTTTACGAATTCAAAAAGGTTGATTTTCTATAATATGACAAACATTTGAATGTTAATCGATTATTATCGAAGGCGATCTAAAATAGAAATTATAAAAATGCTTTGATTTCACGATTTTAATGATAAATATTTAAATGATTACCCATTGTGGCGTTTAAGAATTTAAATAATTAATTATAAATTTATTGTGCCAAACTGAGAATTTAAATTAAGAAATATATTAATTTTAAATTATTGAATTTTTAAGAATTAAAAGAGGATAACTCTAGACAAGATTTGAAATAATATGACAAGCTTTTAATGATAGTTTAACAGATTAATCGATTATTATCGATTTCCAAAGTTATCGTTAAGATTTAAAAAATTAAGATGTAAACTTTAGACTTAATTTGGAATAATACGACAAATGTTTGTTTGCTAACAGATAAATCGATTTTAATCGATGGCCAAAGTTATCGATGGTTTGCCAACACTACTAAATACTGGTTTTCTGGATCAACGGCAAAAATGCGGCTGGGTAACGCTGTCGTTTACAGGCTCGTTGCGCATGCCCTCGAAGAAACGCTTGATATCGTCCTCGGTGACAACCTTCTTGTTATCGGCAAACTGCTGCAGATAATCCTTGAGCTTGTCCTTCATGCGATTGTACTGGGTAATCGCATCGATCTGCTGAGTGCGCCCGATGGAGGCCAAAGCGCGTATGCCCTGCTCATAGCTGGAATTCTCCTCGGCACGCTTCATGCCGCGCTCCTCATATGACTTCGCAGAGTCCTCCACATCCAGCAGATACTCTATCGATTGCTCCTTATACAGCTGCATGCAGGCGAGGCATTGACAGAGCGATTTGCGCCAGTCGTTGGTCCAGAAGGCAGCACCTAGAAGAGAGAGAGAGAGATTGAGAAGAGCTAGGTTCAAGTTATAGTGCTAGAATAATATCGATATATTCAACGTTATCGATATATGACCACCCTTACCGATAATATCAATACGATCCTCAATTGACCTCTACTAAACAACATTTTAGAGTCAAAATTTTCGATAATTTTTCTTTTTTTCTTTTTATTGTAAACATTTTGAAATCGAAAATTACGCATAAAAATCCAAACATGGATGCATTTTTTTTTTTAAATATAGATTTTAAAATATTGTTTTTATAATATCGATATTTCATCGATATTTTCGCAGCTCGATCAAGTTGCCCAGTTGCATCTGTCAAGTTAAAGCACAGCCTAAGTTAACTCTTGCCTCAAACACAGACTTTCAACAGAATAAAATATATATTTCAACTAATTTCAAATTACTTAAAGCGCCATGAATGTGGAATACTTTTCCGAGGGTCTGGAGTGCCTCATGTACGCCGGACGCAAGTTATCGCCGGAGCAGCGCATACTTATCGAGAATTCCTTGATCGTTTTAATGCAGGAGAATCGCTTCTCAGGGATGTATTTCTGGGGACGCATAACCGCCATACAGAATGATTATTATATAGCTTTTGGGTATACGAATGATTGCCTGAAGGATCGCAAGTACTTTTATAGCATCGATCAATATCGCTGGCAACTGTTGCCCTTTGTGCAGTCCCCGAAGATCTTTCAGGCGACGATTTTAGCTCCCGATCCATTTATGGGGGATCCCAGTGTGCAGACCTACGTGAGGCTGGTAAGCTAGAGATCATTTTTTTTTAGGGTTTCCTTTGATAACTATCGATAACTAGGACCCTACGTTTAATATCGTTTCGAGTCAAGTGGAGAGCATTACGCGCCCGGAGGTCGTCAAACTCAAGGAAGAGGAACGTCTGGCGGCTATAGTTTTTATTATCAGTGAGGAGACCGCAATTTGTCCACGTGGAGCGCTCTATAAGCTGGTGGATGGTCGCGTGGTGCCCAATCAAATGTTTCGCGGCCTGAACGATCTGCAAATCGATAACTTATCGTACTACCAGCTCTATCGCTTGCCCCGCAACGAACTCAAATCGAATCTGGCGAAGCGCAGCGACTACAACTACGCCATTGACTTTCTGGACACCATCGATGGTGTGATTCCCCTAAATCAGGCCTTTTCGTTGAACATGCAGCGCAACGATCGCATCGCGATCATCAAGTCCTGCGTCTGGATGGGCATGACCTTCTTCCACAAGCTCAACTCCCGCAAGCACGGATTCGTCTATCTGGGCGACGGACGCAAGAACTTTGATTTGCTCTTCATGTATTAGCATATATAGTTATATATAATATATATCGATGACGTTGTTGGTCGTGAGCATAATTGGGAAAAAAAAAGATCTTGGCATTTTAAGAAATCTCTGATCGAATTCGAGTCTGTTTCAAGCCTCCTTTCTGATCAAAATAGGCATAAATGAGTTCGTTTTTTGATTATAAATAATATTGTTTGGAGAAAATGGAATGATAGCCGAGACTCTTTTTAAAGTCATATTTTTTATAGAATGCTGATCATTTTTGAGTTATATTTTGATCGAATTTGGCTCGTTTTGGAACCGTATTTTGATTGAACTTTGGTGGTTTAGAATTCATATGTTGATCGAATTCTGACCATTTTCGGGACATATTTTGAACGAATTTAATTTTTAATTTAATTGAAATTTACCGAATTGGCAAATAGTTATCTCTACAGTTCGTAGAACAATTTGCGTAGATAGATAGATGGATACCACGCCTTCTTCTGCCTGTTACATACCCTGTTTTTCAATGGGTACAAGGTATAAAAAGTAGGTAGACGACTTTGCCTGGCCTTTTTTATACCCTGTACCCAATGAAAAATGGGAAAGTAACAGGCAGAAGTAGGCGTGGCAGACCCCCACTATATATATTCTTAAACAGGGTGACAAGCTGAGTCGATTTAGTCCTGTCTGTATGAACGTTGAGATTTTGGAAACTACAAAAGCTAGAGCAGTATTACAGGGTATTTTAGCGTCTGGCACTTACCCTTGTGCTCCGTTTTGGCCGTGGGACGACGGCAGAGAGCGACTCGTTTCTCAGCCGGCTCCTGGGCCTCTGCAGGCTCCTGCGTTGGCTTCGCTGTCTCCTCCAGCTGCACCTCCCCCTGCTCCGCCTTGGCCTCCTCTATCTTCTGTAAAGCGAGTCCAGTGTAATCCCTGAGGAACTGATGCTTCTCCATGCAGCCGTCGCAGATCATCTCGCTGCAGGCCTCCAGCAGCTTCTCCCCGACCGTAGGCGCCCCGATGTGGGGCAGGTGGAACCAATCCTCGCAGACGGCGCACTGCAGCATCAGCTCCTCGGTGGTGCGCTCGGGGTCGGGGTAGGGGCGCTGGCACTTGCAGTACAGCCCCTGGAAGTTCTGATTGTACAGATTCCCCTCGTTCGCAGGCTGCACTGCATCCAGCTGGGGGTTGAGGGCGCAGGGGCGGAGGGCGGGGCAGTCGCAGCGGAAGTTGCGCTTGGTGTAGAGCTCGATGAGCTCGTGGCCCTCATGGCACCTGTAGGAGCAGGCCAAGCACACCCCCGCGCACTTCGCCAGCTCGCTGCGCCCCTCCGGGCGGCAGGTCAGACAGGAATAAAGCGCCTGACGCTTAATGGCGCCCTTTACGTAGGTGCACTCCTTCTCATCGGAGGCGCCCAGAACTGCGGCGTATTCCTCCTCCCGCTCCTGCTCCTCCTCCAGCACGTCCAGCATCGTGATCGTCGACTGCTCCTTCGCCTCGCCCTCCCCAACGTCTGCTGCGTCCTTGGCGTCCATTTCAGCGTCGAGTGTTTCACAAATAGCCCTGCTTTAATCGCGACGAAATAAAATGCGATTTACGCTCCAAACATCTGAGAGCAAGCAGTTTGTGTTGTGAACTAGTTCAAGCGAACATTAATCGCTTATCGATTATTCTTATCGTTATATTTAAAACATTTATTTATGAGTAAGCAGTGGCATGGCTTAATTCGGCATAGAAAAGTTTATTAACTGTTTTTTTTTTGCATACATTCTTCGTTTGATTCAATAAAATAATAATTAATTTCTCTGCTCTGACACTCAAATTGCGCCAAGCCTTTAAACAACTGATTGGTTTGTGTCTGTACTAAATACTCTGCGCCAGCGAACAGGTTCGATGTTGCATTCGAACCTTGCTTGTTTGTTGCCAAGTCGCTTATCCAAGTTTTAAACCTGGAACTTAAGAAAAGTGTTTTTAAGTATTTTTTTAAAACACGGCATTTTCACAATAAATTTACTTTATCTTACTAAAACTTGAATGTGTTCAATTTAAATGAACAAGCCTTAAAAATGCTAAATTGCAAGAGATCTAGCCGTAAATAAGCTAACCCGGCAAAAATATTAATCAGGCCGGCATACGAGCTCATACATGTTCGTCACAGGCTTGCATTTCGGGTATCGATAAGTTCGCAGTGCTGCTAAATGGAAAAACGCCGGCA
Organism: Hypselothyrea guttata; assembly: GCA_035045125.1. Taxonomy (NCBI): domain Eukaryota; kingdom Metazoa; phylum Arthropoda; class Insecta; order Diptera; family Drosophilidae; genus Hypselothyrea; species Hypselothyrea guttata. The sequence goes on from JAWNNJ010001332.1 coordinate 61,629, forward strand.
CTTTTCGCTGTTTCTCAACACGCAACAAACAAGCAATTTCGACAATTTTTGTTTTATTTTTATTCTTGATAAATATATATAATAAAGCAACAAAATGAACGCACCGCCAACATTTGAGTCGTTTCTGCTGTATGAAGGCGAAAAGAAGTAAGTTGCGTTTGCAATGCGCATAATTGTGAGTAATATTTGTTTGCCCTGCAGAATCATCAAGGAATTGGACACAAAAGTCACAAATGCCGCGATTTTTACAATAAATAAAGAGGATCACACCCTGGGAAACATGATTCGCAAGTAAGTATACGGTATAGTTTGTACCCTGTACTTAACAAAATGTACAAAAGAGTATATCGAGTATACTGTGTAAAAGAGAAATGTGTTTAACACCGAATCGTGGTGGACCCCACAAAGCATTGTATATACATATATTCCTATCAGGTCTACGGGTTGAGTCGATTTAGATATGTCCGTCCTTCCGTCCGTCTGTCTGTCTCGAACTTTCGCTGGTCGCACTCTTACTGGCCCAACTCACTGGACGAACTCTCATTGGTTAAACTCTCATAGACCGAACTCTCGTTTGCTGAGCTCTCGTTGGTTCAATACCCGGTGAGCGAACTCTCGAACTGCTCAACTCTCGTTGGACGAAACCTCATCAGCCGAACTTTCGCTGGCTAAACTCTTGCTGGCCGAACTCTCACTGACCAAACTCGCGCTTGCCGAACGCACATTGACTAAACTCTCGTGGTCCAACTCTCGCTAGCCCAACGCTTGTTGCACAAACTCTCGTAGGCTGAACTCTCGGCAGCCAAGCTCTCGCTGGCGAAACTTTCGTGTGCCGAACTCTCATTGGACGAACTCATGTTAGCCTAATTTTTACTAGTCGAACTGTCGCTGGCCTAACTCTAGCTGGCCGAACTGTCATTGGACAAACTGTTGTTGATCCTCTCGTTGAAAAAACTCTCGTTGGACGAACTCTAGTTTACAGAACTCGCTTATCTATTACTATTCTACAGTCGGGCGCGTCCGACTGAACTGCACCGTTTATAAATAAATATCTTATGTTGTTTTCTATGCATTTAGTCAGCTGCTGAAGGATCCCAATGTTTTGTTTGCCGGCTACAAAGTGCCGCATCCGCTGGAGCATAAATTCGTTATACGCATTCAGACTACGGCGGACTATTCTCCTCAAGAGGCGTTCATGAATGCGATTACGGATCTGCTGGCCGAACTCTCGCTGTTCGAGGAGCGTTTCAAGGTAAGCCCAAAATATATATCCCTCAAAATAAACTGAATTTAATGCATATTATTTAATCTGTTGCAGGATGCCATCAAGGAGAAGAAAGAAGGCGGCGATTAGTTTTAGTTTTTGCTCGTTTATTTTGACAAGAAATTTACGCAAAACATTCAACATGTGTTTAAATAAATAGAAAACAGTTTAAAATCAATCCGTTTACAATTTCAAATGAGCCGTAGCACCTACGAGGTATAAAAATACATAAATAGTTCTTCACGGGATTGGACATCAGCTATAAGTTAGAAAATATTGTAACAAAATCACGCTTAGATCTAATAGGTTTCATCATCCGCACACTCGCTGGTATCGTGGCCAAAAACTGGAATAGAGATGGGTTAAACATTAAAATATATAAATAATACGGGTTTATCTTTTATGTAATCATGTAGTAAAGATCGCCTAACTTTAAAAATAATTAAACTATTTTCAAAAATTTTAATATATTTATTTCCAAAAAAATCAAGTCCAATAGATCTTTTAGGTCGAGGTATACTAGTTTCCCCTCATAATAATATTTTGTAAAATTTATTACAATTTGTTTAGACTAACTTTTAAGACAATATCAATTATGAGTCCCCAAAGTGAGACCTTTTAAAATGTGACCTAATAACATGTTTTTATTGAAAACCCCATATGATTTGAAAATATTAAATAACTTTGCCAATTCTGAATTGATTGACTTGAATCCAAAAGTTTTGGAAACGTTTATTTAACAACTTTATAATCACTGCACATTTTATGATTCTTATACTGTATGAGGAGCTAAAAAGTTGATATTGTCTTCAATATTAATCTGACTACATTTTACTGAATCGAAAAAATGATAAATAATTTAATTCTTAAAATCGCATAATTATTTTTAAAGAAGCTGGCGCACCCTGTATTTATATTCTCTATATTTACCTTCGCAGGAGTCGCAGTATTTGCGTGGTTGTGGCAATTTGCGCTCCTTTTGCTCCTCGGCATTTGGAGGCGGGGTGTATTCCCGATCCTCGCTAGCCTGCAGCGGACAATCCTCAGTTTCATGCTTATCAAACTCATCGCAGATGTCGCAGAAGAGACGCGGCGCGGGTTTCCGCTTGTTCAGCATATCAAAGGCATGGGGTCTACGATAAATTATAAAAGAAAATTTAGATATGATAAGAAAATTTTAAGGAATATTTATGCGTACTTCGTAAAGTCCATGGGCAGCATTTCCAGCGTCTGCACCTTGGCCTTTAGAGCATCATTCTTCTGCTGCATATCCGCAATGATGGAGTTGAGAAAATTGATCTTGGCCAGACTGCTCTCCGTATCCGGGGGCTGTAAAATATGAAGAAAATATAGTATATATAAATTCTAATCAGTCAGTAAAAAATCAATACCTTTAAAAATATATTATCGATTTTAAAAATTAAGTATTTTTTTTTTATTTAATTCGGTTTAGTTCAATCTTTTGAGACTAATTTTCTAGACAATCAACAATTCTATAATATGGAGACACAAAATATATGATTTTTTGATTTGCCCTCATTTTTCCTAAATTTTTCTTTAGATTTTACGGAGATTAATTTTTATATATTTATTCTTTATAGTAAAATTTTTAAATTTTGCAGTAGAACGTATACTGACTTAAAAGGTGTTAAAAAAACGATTTCACATATTGATTCAGGTTGATCGTTCACTAATTGGCAAAGCTATTCAATATTTTTAATAAAGCCCTAAATTTTTAAGTAGGGCATATTTAAAATTAATTTTGAGGGGGACATATTTGATATTGTCTTGAAAGTTGGTCTGAATCCAATTTAAATAAATGGAAATAAATAAAGATATACAGTAGAGTCCGGTTATAGCGACATTCAAGGGACCGACGATTTTACGTCGTTAGCAAAAAAATTTTTTTTTTTAATATTATGAATGCCATGTTCGTAATAGGTTTTAAAATAAAACAAATTAATTTTTTAATCAAAACAAAAAATTTAATACAGTAGAATCCGGTTATAGCGACATTCAAGGGACCGACGATTTTACGTCGTTATATCCGGAAGACAAAATCCATGATTTCTTTTTCGTATTGAAAAAACACAAAATCCATGATTTTGTTTGCTTCTTTTAGCATTGTTAAAGAAATCAAATTTTCCTCTATAAAGTTTTTTTTTGTTCGGCACGTCGCAATATCCGGTTGAAATGTGAAAAATCTCGTCGGTATAAGCGGTTTGACGCTAAAAGCGGAGACGTTCTAAGCGGAGGCCCTTTCATATAAGTTTGTATGGGGACCAACCAAGCCATCGAGTTTTCGACGCAATAACCGGACGGACGCTATAAGCGGCGTCGTTATAACCGGATTCTATACTGTATAATTTTTGATATATAATTTTTGAAAATTGTTTAAATATTTTTTAGATTTTCTTTATGTGAGCTGTAATTTACCTGCTCTCCGTTCGCTTTGCCGGAGCTTGTGCGCAGCATCATGATCTCCTTGGCCTCCTGCAGCTCGAGCGCCTGCAGCTGTCGCGTCAGCTGCTGGCATTCCAATCTGGCCAATTGCTCCGACTCCTGGGATTGCCGGAGCGTTGTCTCCAGCTGCTGGATGCGCGTTTGCAGCTGCTGCAGTTGGCTTGACTTGGATGTGGAGCTCTCGTCCATTTCATCGATGACCTTTTTGTATTCGGCCAGTTGTGCATCGAAGTCGCTTTGCACTGACAACTGTTGCTGCTTCTCGAGCAGCGTTTCGTTCAGTTGTTGGTGCTCCGCCTGCAACTGTTGCAGCTGCTGCGTGAATTGGGCGATGGTTGCGCGCAGTTCGGTGTGCAGTTGTTGCTGCGACTCCAGTTGCGCCTCCAGCTGTTGCATTTGGGATTTGCTGGCCTTGAGCTGCGCTTCAGCCTCATTGAAACGCACGTGTTTCTCCTGCAGCTGCTGCTGCAACTGGCTGTTGGTTTGCTGCAGCTGCTGCAGCTGTTGCAGCTGCGCCTGCAACTCCTTCTTGCACTGCTCTGCGCTGTTCAGCTGCGTGTGCGTCTCTTGCAACTCCTGCTTTAATCCCTGCAGCTTCTCCAGCAACTGCTGCGAGTTCATATCCGATTCCATCTCGAAGAGCTCGAAGATATGCGCCGTTTCGCTTTTCTCCGCTTGTAGCTTCTCCAGCGTGGCAAACAGATCCGCATTGGTGGCGGATATATTCGCATTTGCCACCTGCAACGCCTCGATCAGCGTTTTCAGATCGCTGATCTTTTGCGCATCCTCGCCGGCCAACTGTTGCTTGTGTTGCAACTCCGAGTTCACCAGCTCCAGACGCTCCTCCAGCTCCTTCAGCGCCTGCTGCTGCTCCAGCTGCGTTGCAGACAGTTGCTGCTTGAGTTGCGACTGCAGCTGTTGCTGCTCTGCCTGCAGCTGTTGCTGCTGCGCCTGCTCTTGCTGCTGATGTTGCTCCTTAAGCTCCTGCAGCTGCGCCTGCAACTGTTGCTCTTGTGCTTGCAACTGTTGCTGCTGTTGTTGCTGCTGCTGCTCTTTTAACTCCTTCTGCTGCGCCTGCAACTGTTGCTCATGTTTTTCTTGCAACTGTTGCTGCTGTTGTTGTAATTGTTGCTCATGTTGCTGCTGTTGTTTCTGTTGCTGCTCCTTGAGCTCTTTTAGCTGCGCCTGCAACTGTTGCTCCAGAGTCTGCAATTGTTGCTGTTGTTCTTGCAACTGTTGCTGCTGTTGTTGCTGCTGCTGCTCCTTGAGCTCCTTCAGCTGCGCCTGCAACTGTTGCTGCTGCTGCTCCGTCTGCTCTGCCTTCAGCTGCGCTTCCTTCAGCTTCCCCTCACTTCCCTTCAGCTGCTGTTGTGCCTCCTGCAACTGTCGCTCCAGCTCCATCCGCTGCTCCCCGCTCGCGTCCTGCGCTGAGTTGTGTTGCCGTTGTGCCTCCGCCAGCTGCACCTGCAACTGTTGCAGCTGCTCATTCAGTTGGCTTTGCTCACCATTTACCTAGGAAAATACATAGGAATAAATTATCAATTTTTTAATTAAGGATGTACAAAATATCGACATTTCCAATTGTATTCTAAAATATTCGATACGATATGATTTCCGGATATATCAATAACATTTTAATCGATGGAAAAAATTTTAAAAACCTTGTACCCAAAATTCAAAAATAAATAGTATAAATATATATATATTTATATTATTAATATTGAATAGAAAACTTGGTGTTAAGTAGATAGCGAAATATATCCAATATTTTTGAGCGATATATTAAAAATTTTCCCAAAGATATTAACCCTGTTTTACCCATTTTTCAATGAGTACAGGCGAAACAATACAAAAATTGATACGTATTAACGACAGTTTTTCCAAACTCTACATCGATATAATCTTGCCGATCTAAATCTCTAGTTCGTAAACCAAGAGATTAACGGATTAAATTAATTGTGTTTAGTGCTTAGCAAGGATTAATTTTAAAAGAAATAAATTAATAACGAATCGTAATTGCACTAATCTTAAAAGTTCTCAAAAGTTTATAAAATAGAAAAAAAATCCAGCTCAATCTAAGATCAAAGAGCATATAATTAAGCATTGAACTTTTGACAACGGAAATTGAATTTTGGATCAATCATTTTCGGACTAATTCTTAATGCAAGCACGAAATCGCTTGATTTTTCGCTCAGTGTCTGTAGTTTTCAAAAATAATTTATGCTTTTAAATGAGAATTTCGTAGAATTTCGTTACTAAATGAAGAATTTTTGTTTATATAAACTTTTCAGACCCAAAATTCTGAATTCAAGTTGAAATCGTATAATCGAAATCGTATAATTTTTTTTCTCAGTGTGCACTTACCTGACTGAGCTGCTGCTGCAGCTGTTCCTGCTGCTGCAACTGTTGCTGGCTCTGCTGATTGCTCGCCTGCAGCTTGCGGTTGGCGTCGCTGAGCTCCAATGATTGCTGCTCGCTCTGCTGCTGCTGCTGCTGCAGTTGCTGCTGCAACTTTTCGCTCTGAGAGGAGCTTTCTGTTAGCTGCTGCGTGAGCAGCTCCACTTGGGAGGAGAGGGCGGAGAGGCGCTGCAGCTCGGACTGCAGCTGATGCTCCAGGGCGGCACGCTGCTCGTTGCTGCTGTCGGAGAGTTGTTGCTGCTGCTGCTGCTGCGAGAGCAGTTGCTGCGAGAGTTTGGACAATTCTGCATTGGAGTCGGTGGAGCTGCTTTGAAGATTCTTCAGCTGTTGCTGCAGCGTCTCCAGTTGTTGCTGTTGGGATTCGCAGCGGTTCTCAAGCTGTTGGCGCTGTCGATTGGCATCGCCCAGCTGCAACTCTTGTGCCGTCTGCAGCTGCTGCTGCTGCTCCAGCAGCTGTTGCTGCTCTTTGAAGTCAGTTTGTTGCTGCTCCAGTTGCTGTTGCTGCTGTTGCAGTTGCTGCTGCTGTTTGGCATTGGTTTGTTGCAGCTGCTCGTGCTGACTGGAGAGCTGCAGATGTTGCTCGGAGTTTTTGCTTTCCAGCTCTGCGTAGCTCTGTTGCTTGAGCAACAGTTGCTCCTGCAGCTGCTTCAGATTTGCCTGCAATTGATTGCTGCTGTCGCGTGTTGTCAGCAGCTCCGATTGCAGTTGCTCCTGCTGCTGTTGCAGCTGCTCAGATTTGGTTAACAATGCCTCATGTTGCCGTTGCATGTCGCCCAGATCAAGCTCGCTTTTCTCCAGTTGCTGGCGTGTTAGCTGCAACTGTTGCTGCTGCAAATCAGAGGCAGCTGCTGCTGCAGTTTGTGCTGCTTGCTGCTGTGCAAGTTCTTCAGCTTTTTGTTTGGCCTCTTGCTGCTGTTGCTCTAACTGTTGTTGCTGCTGCTGCTTGCTGGCTTGCAGCGCCTGCAACTGCTCGCTTTGCAGCTGCAACTGTTGCTCATTCTCCTGATTTTTAGCTGTCGTTTCATTGAGTTTCGTTTGCAGTTGCTCTAGTTGCTGTTTGCTGCTGTCCAGCGCCTGTTGCAGTTGGGATTTGTCAACTAGTTGCTGCTGCTGTTGCTGATTGCTGGCTTCTTGCGCCTGCAACTGTTCGGATTTTAGCTGCAATTGCTGCTCGTTCTCCTGATTTTTAGCTGCTGTTTCGTTGAGCTGGGTTTGCAGTTGCTGCAGCTGCTGATTGCTGCTGTCTAGTTGCTCTGATTTCTGCTGTAGTTGCTGCTGTTGCTCTTGCAGCTTGTCTGCAGTTTCCTTGAGCTGCAACTGCTGTTGCTGCAGCTGCTGCTCTTGCTCTTGCTGCTTTAACTCCGCTGCCTGGAGCTGCTCAGCCTGCTGCATTTGTTGCTGCTGCTGTTCCAGCTTCAGCTGCTGCTGCGACGCCAGCAACTGTTGCTCCAGCTGGCATTTCTCCTGCAGCTGCTGCTGCAGCTGCTCCAAGCCCGTTGCCAGCTGCTGCAGCTCCGCCTGCTTCTGCTCCTCCCCCTGTTTGAGTAACTCCAACTGCTTTTTGCTCTGCTCCAGCTCCAGCTCCTTGCAATCCCCTCCCGCCAGCAACTGCTCCAGCTGATGTTGCTGCTGTTTCAGCAACTCATCCAGCGATAAGTTGTCCGCCTTCTGCACATTCAGCTGCGTATTCAGCTCATCCAGCTGCTGACTCTGCTCCCTCAGCTCCTCGTTGCGCATGCGCAGCTCTGTCTGCAGTATTTCACACTGATCCGTGACATTTTCCCGCTCACTTTCCAGGGTATCCGATGCGTTTTTGTACTTGTTCAGCTGCTCTTGTAGAAGCTTCCTCTCCTCCTCTTTCAGCTGCAGCTGCTGCTTGAATCCCGCCTCGTTCTCCTGCGCCTGCTTCTCGTTCTCCTCCTTCAGCAGCGCCAGCTCCCGACGCAGGTTCTCAATGCCGCACTCGGACAGCGAGAACTTCTCCAGGCTCTCGTCCTTGCCCACCAGCTCCTTCTGCAGCACGGCATTCTGTTCCTGCAGATACCCTATATTGTCCCGCAGGCGTTTCTCCTCCTCCAGTGACTCCGCCAGACGCGCCGCGTTCAGTTTCTCCTGTGCCTGCAGCTCCGCTATCTCCGTCTGGGCCTTGACCAGCGCCGCATTCTCCTCGGCTTGGGGAACGCTCTGCAAACTGGGCGTGGCTGTGGGCGGTGGAATTGACAATTAATAGAGAATTAATTAAATACAGAATTAATTTTATAGACAAAACATTTAATAGACAATTATTTATTATTGAGAAATCAAGTTCAAAGACAATGAATTAAATAGAGAATTTATTAATTAGAGAAATAATTAAATAGAGAAACAAATTTAATGAAGAATTAATTTAATAGAGAAAAAATTTAATATGAAAAATTAATTAAATAACGAAATAATTTATTAGAAAATAAATTTAATAAAGAATTTAATAAAAAGAAAATTAATTGGTAGAGAAAGGGAATTAATAGGGATATATTTTAATATGCAATTAGTTTAATAAAAAATTAATTTAATGTAGTTTAAATTTGATAGAGATTTAATTAAATAAAGAATGAATTTAATAGAGAATACATTTAATAGAAAAAATGAATTTAATAGAGAATTAATTTAATAGAAAACTAAATGAATAGAGAAATATATTCTCAAGCTTTACCTGAAGCCAACTGCACAATTTTCTTTTCCAGATCTTGTATCTTTTCCTGATAGACCTGAGACTGAGCCTAAGTGGGAATTGGAATAAATTAGTGGGAGCTCAAGGTGCATTTTAGTTGTCTTAAGGGAAAGTTGTGCATTACCTTGGCATTTGTTTGCTTGTGGGAGTTAGCGATTTTGTTTAATTAAAGAACTTGTTGGGAATTAATCAATCTACATTTTAGCCATAAAGCTAGCAATATTTCCTACCTTATTCGAACCTTTTAAAATTATTGTTTTAGTTGAAATTACCAAGTAAATTATTTAAATAACTGATTTATATTTTTTTCTATCTTTACTTTTAAAATTACGAAACAAATAAAATATTTCGCTGCCTCGTCCTTATTATAAGACTTTTACCACTGAGTTCAAATATTGCAACTAAAATTATTTCAATTATTTGAAAGATATGAAGGGTATGCTAAGGATTTAGTCGAATTAAGAGCAGCAATTTCTACACAGTAACCCTTGCAAATTTAAGCTAGGTTATCTATTTATTTAAACAATAGATATTCCAGAGTTTCACACGCCTTCAGGTTGAGTTGAGAATTATAGGCTACATTTTAATATGATTTATTTATAATCTATCATTATTCTACAAAAAAAAGAGGCATACTTTCAAGCGAACTATATCGATAATCAAATCATAATTTAAGCTTGAATTTTATACTGTGTTGAGAACGTTTTTTTGGTATTTTAGCATAAAATTAAATATTAATGTTCTTGGTCACAATCTAGGCTCTTATTTACTATAATTGTAATTAATTTTTACTAATGTTTTGAATTATTAGTTAAGTCAGTTGCCACAATTGCAATTTAGGTGCTATCATTGGTGTTATTTTTGGCAATAAGGTATTTTTTTTGAAATGCTATAAAATATATGAATATTATGAGTAAAACAACAATTAAAGGTTCAAATCCGTTTTGATCTGAAGCTGAAGTAGATATAGTATAATTATTAACCGGAAATTATTTTTTTGGTGCTAGTCTCCTATAATTTAAATTTATGTACATCCGATATTTTCTAAAATATTTATTTCAGCTTATTTTTGAATAGGTATCTTCCTGATTCTTTTTAAATATCAAATTATAAAAGCAGCTTTCTAAGACCAATATTTGACACACTTTTCATCTACATTTCAAATATTTAAAGCAGCTTTCTTATGCCATAAAAATCTGCTCTTGAAGTACTTCATGGATTTCTTTTTCATCTAGAAACTCCCACATCACAAAACCCGCTTTAGCCAATGCACAACTTTCATCACGATGTCTCAAGCCTTCTTACATTAATTTCATCGCCACAAAATTGAGCCTCATCAATAGAGAATTGCAATTCTTCGGATTTCTGGCGTTCATCGCCCAACTGCGATTCCAATTGTAAAATTCTTGCCTTTAGCTGTACAGTAGAGGAAAATCCGGATTAGAAATCAAATGCCAATAAAATAGAAATAAAACAAGAGGCAAACAAATGTTTGCTTGGTAATAATATTTTCAGTGTATATCGTATATTTGATACCAGTATATATAGTATGTTTATCGTAAGTAAAGTATTTTGTTTTTATATCGTAGATCGTAACAACTAAACCAACAGCAAGAAAATTCGCTTTTCATACAAATATTTATCATATGATTATTTTTTTTTTTCATTTCCAATTTCCACTTTAAAAGATATATTTTCATTCTTTTCAATTGGGGTTTGTGGCGCGTTTTGCCATTTTTTTTTCTTTGTTTTTTTACTTGTAAGTAAATCGTAAATATTATTTGGTTCTTTCAGCATAAAACGCTGCTTTTCCGCTTTCAATTACATCTGGGATTAACATCAATAGAATTTGTTAAACAAATCTTTGAGCACAAAATTATGGGGATGGACGTTCGATGATCCTTTTCATTTGATGCGCAACGGTGTCAGGACACTGTGCAGTATACAGTGCCTCTCATGCTTGCCCGACCAGCCTCGGAACTCACGTCGCAGATCGGATATACGTATGCTATGTTTGGCTATCAGACGCCTCCAGCGATCCGCCTCGATCAGCAGTTGCTATAAAAATGGAACGAGTGTACGATTGATACAGTGCTGCATAAAAGTCGTTGTACAATTTTGAGATAAACAATTTTTCAATTGGTTTGATTTTGCGTTAAAAAGTTTGAGCTGGGTATTATTTTAAGGAGGGACTTGGGTGGAATGAATTCAATTTGTTGCCAATATTTAGAAAATTAAAAAAAATATACACAACTCAAAGTGCGCACGACATTTATAGTTAAACCATAGTGTTAAATATTTATAGCAATATAATACTAAAAATAATAATAATACTATATATAAACAAGCACAAACTTAAATTTTATTCAATAAAACCATTTAAAACAACTTGAACTTCAACTAAACAAATGTAAACAAAACGCTCTGACTCACTGTCAGTCCCCTAATAGATCGTAGATTATATATATTATATATACGATGTATTTGTGCTAAAATTTACTGCAAATATTTGTACATAAAACAAAATGATTTTCGGTACTTGTGTGTTTAATTGTATGCCCCATGTCCGAATTAACTGGCAAATGATATATGGCTAGATGAAGTCTTTTTCTAGATGATGTCAGTAGCTGGCATTATGCAAAAATTTGTTATAATATATTTAGTATACAGGCTTAAACAATATTTAAAAATTAGCATGAAAAAATACTGTTGGTTAATGATGTTCAAATTGACAAAAGTAATGTAGGTAAAAAATCTATTAGCTTGTACAAATTCTATAGGAGAATGCATAGAGATTGCAAATATTATTATTTATTTTTTGCTTATTTGTTAAGCTCATTAGCGTCTAGTTAGTTAGTATAATGAACCCGATTCAACCTTGGCCGAGTAAGATAGGATGCTATAAGATAAGTTGCTATACTAAAAAAATATATTAGCTTTGAATTTTTGCAAATGAAGTATTTAAGAAGTCGGGAAAATTTCTAGTTACGAAAACTATTATTCATAGTTTAATTAAGCAAAAAAAAAGAACACATTCTGCATTACAATGTAAGCAGTTGTAATGCACAAATTCTGCATAATAGTAAAAACAGTTATAAGAGAAAAATTGTGCATTACAATGTAAGCAGTTGTTATGCACAACGGATGATATTTCAGCTGATTACCTTTTCTGATACGCGTAATGCAGTTTTTAAGTTAAAATAACTAGATGATATTTGGTAAAACTTATCAAATTTGTTTGTTACGAGCAAATCTTTAATGAACTGAGAAAAAAATTAAAATAATTGCCTTTCAAGTGACTAACAAGAGCCCGAAAAAAAATATTAAAATAAAACCGAAAACAACAAAACCCTTAACAAAAAATAAACGTGCGCAAATTAAGTGTGTGTTTTTGTTGTTGTTGAACACAAAACAAGTGAGAGGCAACAAAAATGAATAAAAATCAAAATAATAAGAATATATGAGTAGACAAAAAGTTAAGACAGACAGTCGAAAAACCCAACCAAGTGAGAAGAGAACATTTAGCACTTTAAAGAGCGTGAGTGTGTGTGTGCAGGTGTGTGTGTGTTTCTTGCAGTTTTCAACCAGAGCTATACGTGCATATATACTATATGGATATACACCATAGAGTAGTAGTGTTGACAAAACATCGATAGACAGGAAATAAAACGACCATCGATTGTTTAGTCTAACAATCAATTAATCGAGATTTGTGAAAATTGTTTTTAAATAATATGCCAAGTATGCAAATGTTAACAGATTTATCGATTATCATCGATTGTTGAATATCGATATTGTACACAATCGATTATCGATAGTTCCCGCCTATCAATGCTTTGCCAACACCACAATAAACCCAATGGACAACAGACAATGCACTTTAGCCCACTGGATACAATTTCTTTTTATCGCAAAACCAAACTTTCTTTGCGGGTTTATCGGAACGCATCGATTGTAGTGATATTGGTGATTGTTGTTGCAGTTGCAGCGGTTGTCTTGCTGTGGTTGTTGCTGTTGTTGCTGCTGTGGTTGTTGTTGTCTTGGTCTTGGTGGTACGGCTGCTGCTGTGATTCGTCGGTTGCAAGCGGTACGGCCGACTGCGATCCGCATAGGGTTGCGGCATGTACATGGTATCGGTGAATATAATTACCTCATTGATGTTCTTCTGCAGCTGCAGCGCCTGATTCTGTGCATCCTCGCGATCCAGCTCACGTTCGACCATCAGTTGCTCCACATGCTGTTGCTTCTCGCGCAGCAAGTCCTACGAGGGCGTAGGGAGAGACGGAGAGAGAGAAGGGGGAACAGAGATGGTGCGTGTGTGATTGACGCATGAGTTACAATTGCATAAAGAGAGATAGCATAACACAGTAGAGCGAGACAGCGGGAGGCGGGTGTGTATAGGTGTGCGTGTGTGTGTGGGAGAGAGCTCTACAAGTTGTAGTCTATTTGGACGTATGAGCACATTTCTGGATGTAAAGCTGAGTTTATAGCAACTGATTAGGTCAGTTTATAGCAAGTACTGAACGACTTTTACTTATCCCACAAAAAACAGAACTTAAGCTGGTATTATATTCTTTATAAAGTATTTACAAAATTTATAGCATTTAATAAGGTCAGTTTATAGCAACTACTAATCTACTTTTACTTATTTCACAAAAAACATAGTATTCAAGCTGGTATGCTATTTTTACAAGACATTTCTAAATTTATAGTAATAAATTAGGTCAGTTTATAGCAACTACTAAACTACTTTTAATCGTTTAAATAACACTCTATACTTAAGCGGACATAATACTCTTTATAAAGCATTTATTTAATTTATATAAACTAATTTAATCATTTTATAGCAATTACTAGACTATTACAACGCAGACAAATTACTTGCTTAGTTCTCAAGCTCTTTATTGATCACCCAAAAGAAAAACAGCTGCTGTTACTAAGTGCAAAAAAATCTAAATTGATTATAGAGAATACTTAAGTATCATCTATTGATCTATTGAATATAGTTGATATAACACTCATCGCTTTGTCAAGCATATTTAGAGAGCTATTTGTTATACTCAAGTGAGTCATTACAGTACTATAAATACATCTGTAAAGACTGAAGCGAAAATTTAAAATTTATTATAACCGGATTTTGTAAATCCCAGGCAAAGATAATGATCATGATCATGATCTCAGTACTACATAAAAAATACTCTCAAATAACATGGATAAAAATTACTATTTAATTTTAATTATTATTTTTTGAAATAATATCGTTACTAAGCGTCAAAAAAAAACTACTTCTTGTAGATCTCTGCGGTGTGGCAAGTGTGGCATGTGTATGTACAGGGTGCGCAGTTGCAGATCAACCGTAGAGACAAACCAAAAAATGTATAAAATAATAATACAAAAACCCGACAAGAGATTGCGGTGAGCATGCTTAAAATAACAATAAACAAAATATATAGAAAGTAAATACATAAAGAAACAAATACAAAAATCCACATAAAAACAAGCGTGCACAAAGATAAAATAAATAGAAATTTGTATCAACATTTTTATTATGCAGGTGTTGTAAGCCAAATAATAAAACACAAATATATATAGGGTATATAATGTATGTACAGAGATACAGATAAAACAGATAAGCCCAAACATAGAGGGTGCATAATTTGTATAGGGTATAGTATAAATAGTATATCAATTTTGTATTTCGTATATGGTATAAATTTAATATTGCATATTCATTGTTGTTTGTACAAAAGGATTTTAGTTGGGTGTATGGCAAGTGTTAGTTTAGTTCAAGTGTTAGTAGTAGTGTTGGCAAAACAATCGATAGCTAGAAAGTCTGACAATCGATTAACCTAGGCAAACAATTTTAATTGCCTCAAAACGATAAAGATTCATAAATATTTCAAAAAATAATTATCAAATCAAAACAATTTGTTTTTATATGCCAAATATTTAAATGTTAACCGATTAATCGATTGTTATCGATTTCTGATATTATCGATATTGATATCTATCGATGTTTAGCCAACACTAGTTAGTAGCGCGCTTAGTAGCTAGGTTTAGTCTAGTTAAATACACATACAAGCGACTAACAGGCAGTTTTTGGAGGGTGGGTTGGGTACAGTTGCGTGCATGTTAACTAACAGCGCGCTGTGTAGTTTATGTTTTTTTTACCTGCATGGAAAATTGACTTTTTGGCGTCGTTACAATTGGCCTTAGGGGCGTGCTCGATTTGCGCTGCTGCGGGGCGAATTAATATTAAAAGGGAAAAGGAGCATTAAAATCAAAAGTTGTTAGTAGTCGAACAGAGCACAGTTAACGGTTAACGGTTAACGATTAGCGGTTAACGATTAATGCATAACGCTTAACATTAACAGCATTTAAGTCAAATCATATCAAAACAGAACTGATAACGTAGTGTTGTGAACTTGTGTGCTGCCTTTGTTGTTTTTTTATTTTTGTCTGTTTGTTTTTTATCTGTCGTCTTATACCTGAGCATTCATGCGCATGCGCGACGTATTCGTGGTCGCAATGCTGTTCATGGTGCCAATCGATGTGAGAGATTCGCGCGAACCCGTGCGGGAGAGACGCGTCTTCTTGATGGATGGCGACAGCGATACCTTCGCAATCGGCACAAAAACTCCGAACTTCGGTTTGCACTCAAAATATCTACGGAAGGTGAGAGAGCAAGCGGAAGTTATGATAATAAATTTAAAAAAATAAGTTTAGAAAGCATTTTCCAAGTTGAAATAAATAAAATAAATAAATATTGCAATAACTTATAAATTAAATGCACATTTATTTAATTTATTTATTTGCAGAAAAATGTTTTAAATTTTTCAAAAAATGTATGTATAACTTTATCATAACTATTGGGGGCGTACTAAGGCAACATTTAGGATTCTAGGGCCAATATTGGATTCAAGCGAGAATTAGCACTTCTTAAACGAGAAACGCCATTTTTCTTAAACTTTGAATGCGCGTATCTTCGCCAAAACTCAACCGATTTTCAAGCGGTATGGATTTTTTTCAATTATTTTAGTGTGAAAATGAAATTTAAGTGATATATCGAAAAGCAAAATTTTGGAATTTTTTGCGAAAATTTTTAAGTTGTCATTCTTAAAAAATATGCAATTTTTGGGAAAAAAAAATATTTTTTTTAAATTGTAAGAAAATATGCGCAAACGAATTGTATTGCAAAACTATGCAGAAAAAACCAAACATGACAGCATTTGGCCGAAAAATGTAGATTCTAGGGCCAATAATGGGAACATGGGTCGATAATATCAAATTTGGACAGCTTTGCAGCTCCAGTTACTTGTGAAATATTTGAATGCATTAATATATTAAACTAAACGATTTAGAATTTAGAAAGAAAATAAAGAGTATTTGGCAAGGGAGAAGCATAACTCTATATGGGCATTTCCACAGTCGCGCACATGACATTCGTACGCGTTCAAAGTAAAAAAACGGTTAAAAGGAAGCGATATTTTTTTCTTCTGAAAGACTTAACATATAGCATTTAATTAGCTCTTTCATTGGTGGAAAGATTGATTTTGGGTAACTTTTCATTTTTAAGAAAATTGAAAAATTCAAGACATTTGTCACCGGAAGAAAATGGTAGTGGCATTTGAGGTCAACCAATTCAATCGCCAATATTAGCGAATCCAGTGGCAATATTTTAATGCAACAAATTTTAAACTCTTGTGCATGGATGCCTCTTCAAAATGGTTATGATTTTTTTCAAAGATGACTTGCATTTTTTTTTTAATTCAATTTAAAAAAATTGTAACGTGACTTTTGGCACGTGACCATTTTTATGTATGTTTTTGTTATTGTTGTTGTTGGAAAGTATTTAAGGAACAAATGGTTATAATGTTTTTAAATTGACAAAAATAATTGGAATTATTTATTTTTACATAACAGGAGTGATTTTGAAAACAAATGACTGAGCATGATGCTTCTGTTTGAGATGCTGTTTTCAAAAAAAAAATGCCCTAAAAAACGTCAAAATGACAAAAAATGCGTTTTCGCGACTTTGCATTCGAATTTTTTGAAAACTATAATAGATTATAATAGATATTTTCAAATCTGTTAAATTTTAATATTTCTTAATGTTAAAAATGTTAAAAATATCATTTTTAAGAAATTTTAATTTTTTGGCCCCGGTGGACCTTTCTGTGGAAATGCCCATATGCCATTCTAAATAACTAAAACCCTGTTGCCGTAATACCCCAAACATTTTAAAAAGGTATATGCTAATTGAACGCTTTCCCCACCTAATGCCATCAACGGCGCCATCGTTTTTACCGCTGCCCTCATCCAGCTCGACGCCACACCAATTTCCCGGTGCAAATTGTGTTTCTCCCAGATAGCGCAAAACTCCCGGACGACTGCCAAAGCCAGAGGAGACGATCACACGATCGCCCACAGTCAAACCATTCTCTGAAAGAGCGCACGTAATTGAATATATATTTTGGGGATCTATTTTAGTGTTGATAAAGATACTTACTGCCGATGCCTGGACTGCGCAACATGGAGCTACGCACACTGGCCGTGGGGGATACGGTGCGAGAACGTTCCGGCGAGTTCTTGGCCAGGGGCGAGGTGGGCGTGGCAGCGCCCGACAGCGGATATGTGGTAAGACGTGTGAGGCGCGAGAAGATGCCACGCTTGGGCTCGCACTGGAAGTAACGTTTACCAGAGACGCAGCCATCGTTTTTGCCTGCGGTTGTGAGAAATGCATAAATAAATATATAATAATTTTTCTGATTTTAAAATATTCATAATCTATAATTTTGGATGTATCAAAAATATAAACTGCTACAAAATCGACGATATGTGAATAATATTGATAGTTTTTTAAACTCATATCATATTGATTTACTAGAACAAATTTATGTTAATATCGATATTATCGATATAAATCGATATTTTTTTTACAATTCTATATGTAACCTAAATTAATATTAAATTTAAATTTATTTGAAAAAAAAAAATGATAATATGGATATTATTGATACAAATTGGCATGTTAACAATACCAATATTTTTTATATATCCTACAATAATATCGAATAAAAATTTATTAGAAAATAAATTGCTAAAATTAATTTAATTAAACTTTCCCATTTTTTTTGTATATATATAAATCTAGAAAAAGATTCGAAAAATATCGATATTATTGATATAAATCGCTATTCTGACAATCAAAATTTTTGTTATATATCCTACACTCATATCGAATCAAAAAGTATTACGAAATCTATTCCAAAATTCAATTTAATTGATATAAATCGGTATTTTTAGATCTCTACTGTCTAGCATATGGGTCGACTTGTTAGTTGAGTCGAATTCAATTTGTCACTTACCATTTGGTTCGTCGAGCACAATTCCGGCCCAATCGCCGGGTGCAAAGTGTGTCTCTCCGATGTAGGCTATCTGTCCGGACCGCACGCCCCCCACCCACACTCGTTGGCCAATTATGAACTGCTCTGTGTTGGCTGTCAGCACGGCGCTGTTGTGATCTATAGAAGAGAGGGGAGAGAGAGAGGAGAGAGGGGCGCCAAGTCAGTTAAAGTTTACTTTGTAAAATTATCATCAATCAACGGAGAAATCATCTGGATGTTTTATTTTTATTGTGGTGTTTTGACTGCGTTTCGTAAGCCATAAAAGTCGCTTTTCGCCCGTCTATATATAGTTATTGCATATACTATATCTACGATATTCTCTCGCCAGTCATGATGTCATATGAAAATTGCACTAGTTGTACAATTTGCATATGTCGCTCGCACTCAATGAAAACGCTGTCAAATGTGTAAAGAATAAATAATAAATATCAAAATTGATGACTTGACTGGCGAGAACCCCCGCAGTGTGAGCATTAAACGGATATTGGTTATTATCGCATGATTTGAAATACAACTACCATGCGATAATAAATCCATTTATGCACTTGACTGGAAAAAAAAAAAGATTCCCTGACTAGTGTTGGCAAAACGATTAATAGAACTATCGATGTTGTCTAGTATAACAACCGATTAATCGACTGCTATATTAAATTCAATATGGAAGTACATTTTTGGAGGTATTACGGTTTAAGAGGAATAAATATTTAATTTTTACTTTAGTTTTAATTTATTTTAATGTGAAATATTTTTTTTTATTTGAATTTGGATTTCGAATTATTTAAATTTAAATTTTTTTTAATAATTAATTTTATTTATACCCAATTTAATTTTTTTTATTATTAATATTCATTTTATATATTTTTTAATTTAAGTTTTCAACTGTTATAAATTAGGAAAATGTATTAATTATATTTGCGGTTTTAAATAATATGCTAAATATTTCTTATATAATTTAACCGATTAATCGATTATTATCGATTGAACGAAAGATCGTTTAAAGTTTTGCCAACACCATCTCTGACTTCATAAGCCACGCCTCAAAGCGTCGTTTGATAAATGACTTTCAAATCACTGTGGCAAAATCATTAAGTGGAAAATTACGTAAAAATTGCAATTGCAACAACAAACAATATAACAACAATAAAGTACACCCACAACCTACATACACACATTATATGCTAATAATCCGAAAATATTTTTCATTAATTTTCATCATTTTGCTGCTGATGTTGATGTTGATTTTCCTCAGCGTGCTACGCAAGACGTGTTTCTTCTCTCGCTCGCCTGCATAAAGGTGTCAAGTTTGTATTGCCAAAAAAAAAAGAGAAAAAAAAAAAATATATGGACGGGGCAGATCAGTGGGACGGAAGCTACAGTCGGACGTAACCGACAGTAGGAGACCCTTTACTTTACTACTACTACTAATATATGAACATACAAACACAGTCAAAGGCACGCACACTAACCTACACGCGTATGCAAGGCACACCACCCCCCCTCTGCACAGTGCACCAAATTGTCCGTTCCATATTTTCGCTGTTTCTTATCCGATCAGAACGAAATTCACAAGGTCAATAGAGAATATCATAAGCTAGTTACGTACCAAATTACAAGTTTGCGGTTTGCGGGGGAAGGGGGGGAGGTATCCAAAATCTAAAACAAACTCGTGCTGCTCGCGAAATAGGAGAATCTAAATCCCGAATATGGTGTCTCTAGCTCTTATAGTTGCTGAGATCTAGGTGTTCATACGGACGGACAGACATACGGACAGACGGACAGACAGACAGACAGACAGACGGACAGACGGACATGGCTATATCGACTCGTCTTGTCGTCCTGATCAAGAATATATATACTTTATGGGGTCTGCCACGCCTCCTTCTGGGTGTTACACACATTTCCTCTTTGCACTAAACTAATAGACCCTTTTTACTTTTTTAAAGTAAAGGGTCTAAAAAGAAAAACAACCTACTTATGCATATGCATTAGCTGATTATCTTCTATTATTATACAGCTAAGTATAGATGTTGTTTGTGTGTGTGTGGGTGCGGGATGAGCTAATATATTTCTTAATTATATTATCGTAAATTAAAGCCCAATGGATGTCAAGTTTGCGACTAGTGACAAATGTTAAACGTCAAATTGAATGATTTCAACGATATAATAGATAATACTTTTACTCTTATAGAAAGAAACTCAGATAAAAATGTCTGCAAGAGCAACGAAATAATATAATGAGAATTGCGAAAAAATATATAAATTTATTACAAATATTTTTCAACTTTTTATATTTAAATTTTTATTTCTTGAAGATTTTTCAAGAACTTTTTTTAGAATCGATTTTTTCAAGCAAATTAAACTTATTTCGATTAATTGATCAAATCGATTCTTAGACGTGAATCGTGCGGAAGATTGATTCTATAAAACCAAAGCTCGAACCCAGCTCCACTAATAAAATATTCTATCGCTAACAAATAACAACTTCATAAATTAACTTCAACGTGCAAATAAATTTAATAAATTAAATATTATTTAAATAATATTTATAAAATAAAGTAAATAAATTTTTATATTTTCACAAAAATAAAAAAAAACGTGCAAATCCGGACAAATGTTGTTCACGCCCTCGCAGCTATAATAAACCTAACTTATCTGACTTTTCAACTATTAACTCAAATGCCAGCTTATGTCAAATTAAAGTCTTTGTGTCTTAAAAGCAATTATAGATAAATCGAGATAAGCCGACTTGGCCTTTTAGGAAGAGCATAAAATCTGGCACATTTTAAAGGTCAGCTGCAGTATTTCAAAATGTTACATAGATCTGCAGTTGCCAGCTTCACGCCTAATAAAAGTTATATAATTTTTTACACACTATTAACGGGAGTATCCCATTAAACAGGCTACGCCTACAAATATTGTCACATCAAAAACTAGATATTAATGGCTAACGGCTCATTAGGTTCAGCTAATTTGACAAAATTTCCTCATGCAGTCAGCGTACTGGCAGTAAATCTACAAAGCACTTACAGAATAATTACACTGAGAGAAACATTAAGAGTATTTGTAGTTTCATTTAAAGTTAAAAGTTCAATAATTAATTGTTTTTTATTTGAGCTAACGAAAAGTACTTAATCTTAACCGTTATCTTCTTGATTTATGTTATCTGAGCTTAGAGTTTCTAATTTATGAACTGAAAAAAAAACCCGATTCGTTCCTGAATAAATTCTTCATTGTATTTAAACCGTTATTTTCTAGATTTACAAAAAATTCTCGTACTTTAGAATGTTTCGCATACGAAATTCAAAAAACGAATTCTACAACGAAACAGAATTAATTTGCGATCTTCATTTTGTAGAACGATTCGTTCTGCTTTTTTTGAGTGTACGTGTAGAAACAGGCCGAAAAAAAGCGGGGGCTCATAAATAGTGGGTAACGTCCAATGGCCGTTTAAGGCGCGAGCAACTGACATAGATTCAGAGCTTATAGAATACATATAGAATAGATATAGATATATATATATTCGTGTATATATAAACCACCTGCGCAAATAGTTAAGTGACATGTGTGCCATGTTTTGGCACCCGGGCACGTTACGTTCTAAGCCATTTAAGATACAGATACAAAGATACATTCATCAACATTTCGTGCGGCTGATTTGAATTTTGTTAGTTTTTTTTTTTTTGCTTTTTTTTTTTGCTTACCTGAGCTACGACGACGACCTGTGGCCTCAAGATAATAATCATCTTTAGGTGGCACCGTAATAAATAACGAAAAACAAAACAAAAACGAAACAACAAGTACAGTTACATGCAGCACGCAAAAAAAAGGGGGCGGAAGGCGGAGTCCGATCGATGGCAACTTACAAGATGTGCGACGTTGTCCATTTTCATAGGAATAGGTCGGAGTTCGGGGGGATTTGAGCGATCCGCGTCCGGAGGAATAACGCTCCCAATCGGATGTGGGTGAGAGCGAGGAGCGCGTAAAGCGTTTTACAGTCTCTTGATAGAGATCTGAACATGTTTTGAACACGTTCGTTGCGTTTGCATGCAAAAATTCACATAAAATATTTAATTCAATATTTTTTTATTATTTTAACTTGTGTGTGGGTGTTAAAAAACGCAACAGTTGCAAGCCTGGTTAACTGGTTTTTTAGTCTGTTTTTTTTTTTAGCTCAAGTGTTTACAGCTCTTGGTTTTATTATGCTCAGCTCGTTATTAGTTAATAATTTGCGAATTCGTGTTAATCACATACAACGGACTGCGGTTTTTTTTTTATAGTTATGATTATGTGAAAGTTTACTGATTTCTTTTTGTTGCTGTTTAATCAGTTATTAGCCGGCAGCATTTTGGGTTTCGAGTTAAGTGAAAGAACTTGCTGTCGAGTTGAGTTCTAAAGCTGTAGTTAAGTGTCAGTAAATTTGAGAGAAGATTGTAAGAGAAGGGCTGCAGTTAATGCCGCAAAACATAAATTTGAAAGTCATTGCAGAATCTGCTCAGAGCAAGTATCTCAGGTGAAAAGTATGAGTTGAGTTTTGAATGTGAAAATTAAAATTGAAAAAGAGAGAGAGATGGCAAAATCAGCAGAAGCTGATAAAACTAATGGATTGTAAAGGGTTTTTTTTTAGATCGAAATTTAAGCTTTTTATTTTCTTTTTTTTTTTTAAGTTTATTTGGCGGTTTTGAAATATATTTCGTTTGCCATAAGCTCTTTAAATTTAATATAAAGAGTAAAATTTAGAAGATTATAAATTATTTAGTTTTTAACAAAATGTAAGTCTTTTAATTTATTTCTTTGAAGAAGTTCTCTTAGCTTTGTGTCCGAATTTGAAAATTTGATTTTAAAAGCTTTTTCAAGTCTTGTATGAAAAGTGAAATTTATAAGATTTAAAAAAAAATGTTTAAGAGTTCTGACAGCGATTTTAAAGCAACAAACAGATAGTTAAGTAAATTGATTATTTTGTGATAAAAGCATATTAGCAAATGTTAAAAAACTCAAGTTAGACATTTTTATAATGCTTAAACTTCTACTCAAATTTATTGCAGTATTTAAATCTTTTAATCTCTATCTAATGCAGATCTTTCAAACTGTCAACTCTCGCATTTTTTATTAGAATTTCTAGCTATAAAACTTGCTATTTTCTAGCGCTCTCACTGCTGTGGACAAGCGACAACGAACTCGAATGTTGTAGCTGCTGCAGACTTTCAAAATCAATTGTCATAAATTGTGAAAAGAAAAAGCATAAATCAATTAAACCGTCGACAGTTTTGGTAACGAATTGCAGCAGACAAAAGCCAGCCAAGAAAGTCAAATTTAATACAATTTTCATTTCGAATGCACGTCTTGTGTTTGCATCATGTGAGATAATTGTGTTTTTTACTTGTCAGTTTCAATTGCAGATACAAATGTAGCTGAAAGATGCGCCTCTGCTGATCATGCCTATGGCGTCTTGTTGGCGCCGCCATTAAGTCTGAGCCAGCTAATCAAGCTGGGCCAACGGTAGCCGAGCATGACATGGTCGAAAAGCAATAATAAAAGCGAAGTAAACTTCAAGGTTCAATTGTTGCCTCAAAAGATACAAAGATACATTTCAGCTGTCTGGCTAAGTGCTTTGTATCTTGTATCTGTGTGCTGGGTGGTCAAGACAATTTGTTATTATTTGCTATTATATATCGTGACGCTGGCAATTTTTTAATTATCGCAACTGCCAAATGTATCTGTATCTGTATTTGTACCTGTAAATGTATCTGTATCTGTATCTCTCCCTTCAAATTTTCTTGCTGCAAAAAAATAAATAACTTTCACTGTGCCCAAGCAGGCGAAACTTGTAGCTATTTTCAATTGCTTTTCAAGAAATAATTTTTTAAAATTCAAGCGAACTCTGGTCAATAAAAAATTAAGTTTAAATAAAAATAATTTAAGCATTTGCAATATTTACGAACGATTCTATAATATGTATCTTAAAATAAGTAAGAGAAATATATAAATAAAATCTTTAAACAGTAAAATCGAGTTTTTTCTTTTCTTGCCTTCTTAAACGGATCAAGTAATTAATTCTGTAATTTTTCTCTCTGTGTAGAACCTTCAGTAATTGTAATTCCCCTTCTCATAGCTTAATTATTAGGTTTTAAATATTTATTTTTTTGTGTTATTTAACTGTGAAACGTCAGCGAGTCGCGTTTAAATGCTAAAAATACGCTCGTGTATTGACAATTTCCTTGCAGTTGACATTCAGAGTGCCGTCTGTCTGTGTGTATCTACACTAATGAACTCATGTATCTGACAGATACCTGATGAATCATCAAAGCCGCCGCTGATCTGTGCTGTTTTTTTTGTTGCCATTGCTGTGTGTGTGGTGCCCCAAGTCTCGCAATGTGTAATACGTAATGCAGTTTTGGCCAAAAAACTACAGAAAACCTCTACGCAATGCAACCTCAACGACCCACTTTGCTCACGATTCTGGCCAAATGAATGGACGCCAGGCATCCCATTTATGGCTTGTATTGTCTCGGGCGTGCATTCGCATCAATCGGTCGATAAATCACAGAGTGCATTGCCATTATCCGCTGCATTGATTAAACAACATTTAATTAAGCTAAACTCGGTTGATTTCTAGCTTTT